>CM034146.1:788777571-789090406 GCA_019776745.2 Taxus chinensis
TGTGTTGCGGTTGTCGAATGAAGAAGAACCACAAAACAAAAATTTGGTCCCATGAACAAAGGATATGGCAAGTGGTCTGTTGGTTCTCTGTTACATTATTCATTGACCAGTGATGAATCACCAATGGCTGAGAGTGCCAACCCCATCTCCAAGGTGCTGAAATCAGAACCTTGAAGATGTGGATTGAAAAATCTATTCCAGGCTTGTGTAACCTGTTGGAGTTTGTACAAAGACTCAATTATCCTGCAATCGAAGTCACCTCGATCACGTCCTTGCAAAACCGTGTAGTGCTCATCCAACTTTCTCAATAAGAGAAAGTGACCATCTATGCAGTAGGAGTTAGAACCAACTCTGCAATAGTAGGAGAAATACCCATCTTGTCTCCCACATGTTAGCATGCTCCATAATGAATCAACACAATTCCAAGCATATTGAAATATGATAAACTTGTACAGTGATAAGGGTACTCCATATACAACCTTTTGGTTCACAACTAAACAAATAACATATATCAAAAACTATGTACATCTAAATTCCCAACTAACATTTCCACATTAAAAATAATAATGTAACATACATCCACATCATAAATCATGTTTATACCATACATACTTCCATGTAACAACCATATCACAATACTTGTAAACCATAAACCATCTCACAACAAGTAAGAATCACAAGTATTAAACAACTTTATTGCATAGTGGTCTCCATAGTCCCTTCAAGTAGAAAATACAATGCTATCTAGCTTAATAGTTTATTACCAACAAGGTTTAGTAATTTATTCCATGTCCTTCTATATAATACCAAGTGGCTCTACTCGTTGTTCAATGACTTGTAAAAGTTTTTCATGGTCTTCTACATCTAGTCTCCATTTTTTGCGTTTACTATTTGTAGTCTTTACCTGCTGCAATTGTAACCCTATAGCAATTATGTGATGGGTGTAATGATACACCTTTTTGTCTGGTTTGTAATCAACAAAGTGAATCCCACTTTGGAGGGCTTTCACTTGTTATAAGTATGTTCCCTGCACTACAACCGAGCCAGTAAAAAATGTTGTCACTTCACTTGTTATTTCACATGTAAGCTTTGTTCTCTCCTCTGTGCAACGCAACAAGTAGTACTCCACTTTCTCAATATTGGCTTCTTTAGCAATGACTGCAAATACATCTCCTACAAAAAAATGCAAAGAAACATTCAATGATCGGATGTATAGTATAAATTATATACATATATATTTAATTATCAAATTATACTCGATCCTTTCAAATAAAATATACCTTGTTTAACCAGTCCATATATGTGGTCATAATCAGTTGAAATTAATGGCACATCTTCAAAACTATCAACATGATCTGATCCATATGTGTCATCCACAACTAAAGGAACTTGCTTCCACTCACCTACATACCCATGTTTTTGACTATTGCACTCTGAATATGATTTGTTCATGCATTCATAACAAAAACAAGAGTAATCTCTTGTACAGATTGTCCAGTTATTACTATCCATAGTCATCAAAGAGTGCAAAGACCTAGAATTGGGAATCCTTTCACATCCATACTTTGTCCTCCGATCAATACCTTCATTTAATCATGCTCAAAAGATCAATAAAGTTTAAAACAAACAACAAAAATTAGAATAAAAAAATTTAAAGTTAGTAACTTGTAGTTCACTTAATAAATCACATCAAGATTTACATATCTATGTTTTAAATGTGCATGTACCTGTTATCTCCCAAAACACTCTGTGTGGGGTTGAAGCCTGTGGGGTTGAAGTGTGTGATGAGGTTGAAGCCTGTGAGGTTGAAACCTGAACTGTAAAATGTTTCTTACACCATTCAACAATGGTGTGGGCATCAATCAATCGATCTCCCTCATAATCAAATCTTTGTTTCTTTAGAGCACGTTTAATGCATGCACCCACACCATCCTATTCTCCCTTCCCATGACCACTCTAAAAAAAACACCATAAATGAGGAATTTTGTGATGACAATGATAATGACTGAGTGCAAAGAAAGGGCGAGAGGATTTGAATTTTGATGCGCAACCATCTGACCAAACAAAATGGTGATCTATTTGTATTCCTCGCTGATGAAGATATTGAAAGAACAAACCAAAACAATGTTGCATAAAGTGGGTGTCATGTTCCTTGTCATCACTTATATAGAAGTGATACTCCTTGATCATTCGCTTCACATATGTACTTTCAACCCCATCCAAATCCAATTGTGCATGCCTATAAAATACTTGAACCATGATAGTAACCTGGTCAGTATGATAAAACTGTGTTTGAATTTCTTTTTGGTGAGAAAATGAGTAATTCTCAGCAAAATCAACCACGGACAATATGGAACCAATAGGGAATGTGTCCCTATTAGTCTTGAATTGTGTATCCTGCCACTTTGAATAGTGAGAATTTTTTATGTACGGACTAATTAAACTTTGGAAACTCTGCATGAATGTAGCAATGGGGATTTCCTCTTCTACAAAATCCAACCTGGTTGCATCTTTTCCAAGCCTTGTTGAATATTTTTTGTATTTGAACCTACAAAATCAATTCATAACATGGACAAATTATCATGTATTCATTTGCAATAAAATAAAAAGCAAAATAAAATCTAACATCCAAATTTTAAAACATAAATTTATATATATCACCTCTTGCAAGCAACCAGGTTAACTGTGTCTAAATCTTCATTTGTTTTTGGCAATAATTTCAAGTCCCCACACTTGTCACAGACACCTTTGATGCAAGTCATACGATCATCGACATGATCATCAGATATGTTACAAATAATTGAAGTTATGAATTCTTTGACACGTGTAGGTGGGGCAATTTCTTCTCGTAACTTTCTATACACCTGAAAAAAACATAGATTTTGAAATACATTAATTTTAAATCACATCTCAAAAAATGATATTTAAACAAATTTTAAATATATAGATATAAATGAAAGCACGCCTCAAAATATATATACATTGAATCTATAAATTTTTATGTACCTGATAGTGATAATCAAACTCAACGTGATAGCGACAACAACATGTGTCAAGGACTTTATCAGCTCGTACATACCAAGGCTTCAAATTTTCAAACATTCGTTGTCCAATCTTAACATCTGAGATTTTCTACTGTAAACTTTATGTACATCTCATGCTGAGTTATTTCAAGGCAATGTTTTATATGTTCATCATAGTTATTGTGAGTTATCCTATGTTTTAAAACATCCCTCACATTCGGAGAAGGATGAGTCCTCTCAGTCCAAAAATCAGAAACTATCTTCACAATATTATCCTCTATTTTATCAGAACGTGGATTTCTACACATTAGTGCCCAATTTTCTTCCATAGTAGAGTCATCCAATGTCTTCCTCCTCTTTGCATACCTGCTAACCATCTTTCCAGATAAACCCAATGCCTTGGCAAAGGCGGTAACATGACGATTCTTTTTTGTATCTTCACTTACAACTGAAGTTAATATTGCTCTACGAGAAATACTCTTATCAGCAGACCTAGTTTTTGTACCCAAATAACTTATTCCTTTAAAAACATTCCCAACAAATTCTTCTTCTACACGTTTTGAATTTTTCCGTCCAAAATCAACACCTAACAATTCTAATGTTTCCTTCATATCAACATGATTCAAGAATGTAACCAACAAATGTGGTCTAGCAACTGTATTCAAATTAACAAATTCACCATATACTATCTCTACACTTTTTGTTGTTTTCTTTCGTGATAGTGGTTCTTGTTGGGAAAATTCTTTTAATTTTTGTAAATCCATCTTCACCAAGTGTTTCACATTTTTTTTGGGAAGTAATTCCATAACTTTTGTTATCACTTTAGCATAATGTTGTGCATCATGATCTATGTCCATAAACATACACATGGGATCCTATCAAAACCCTTGCCTTTACCCAATCTAAAAAACATAAATTATCATATTTAAACCTTAGAACTAAAAAAAAATTAGGATCTATCAAGGGTTTCTATACATATGTACCAATTTTTGCAGTGTTGTCTTTCACTTGTTGTGTCTTCTCTCTCTCTCTCTTCGTGCCCTCCTACAAACAGAGCTTCTAGCATTCTTCTCTACATTCTCTTCCTTGGTATATTTTCGTTTCTCATTCTTTGCATTTCCCATGATTCATCCACTTCAATAATTTTCACCCGCACACATAAATCGTGATAGATCTGAATTTCTAAGAGTAAACTCGATACAAAACTATATGTGCATGCAACTCTATTTATATACAAATCTCAGTAGAAATTAGGTTATTTTTAATTTTAGTTTTCTATAACTTTAAAACAACTTTTCTAATTTTAATAGAATTTATATTTAATATGTAAAACAACTTTTCTAATTTAATATTACATATTTTTTGTTAAAAACAATTAAAAAAAAAAAAAACACTTAGTTTAAAACACAAAAAATATGTAAAAAACTAAATTTAAAACATAAAAAGCGAACAATATTAAATAAGTAACTTGTAAAACATTAAATTTAGAAGGGGAGACACAATTGTGAATCTTTAAATCTAGAAGGAGACGTTTTGGCGGTGCTTTGGTGGCACGGAGGGGGTTCGCGCGAACCACATTCGCCCGAACGGTGTCCGCGTGAACCCCTCTGAGTGGCAGTGACGTGGCAGTGAGTGGCACATTTTGGCTCCAAATCCTTTTGGGGGACAATTGTGAGCCAAAATATGCCACTCGGGTGCCACATAATTAGGGTAAACGAAATAGTTAACTTACAAAATTTTGACACAAAATTCATATTTTTATTGGCTTTCTAAAAATGTAATTTTCATTTTTTTAAAATCTGTTTTACTATTTATTTTTTAATTTTTATTAACATATGGTATTTTAGGACAATCAATAATACACAATCAACCAAATTTGAAAAATAGTAGAATATATCAAAAAAAATTGAAAAAAATATACTTAGTATTTGTTGAATTCTTCTTCTTACCTGTGAAAAAAATAATTAATTTCGATATAAATATTAAAATTTATTGGCATTGAAATATGGACGCCATTTATTTTAAAATATAGTTACTAAATAATTAATTAAAAAAAATATATAAGTCAAAAAAATATGAAAATTTTATAGCACGTCAAAATTATAATCTTGAACATATATCTAAAATTTCATAGTGAAAAGATAAGTTTTCATTTTAAAAAACCACCGGGGGACAGTCATTCCTCTTTAATAACATAAGAAACAACATATGAATAAAATTAAGAAAAAGACTATATTTTTTGCCAATTTTTTTTTTTTTTTAAACTATACATGTATTCTACACTCTAAACACAACATTTCGTTAGTTTGTGGAATTTCATGAATGTGTACGGTTTTGTGGCTATTACCTTTAGAAAATCAATTAAACTGACAAATTCATGTTTACTAAGGTACATACCATACCAAAAAGTGGGACAGTTTATTGTGCTTTTACACACCAAAAATTTCTTGAAGGCCGTATGGAACTCCTTAATCTCCTTCCACGTAGCTACACAAAATTGACTATCTTTATCCGATCGTATTTTTCATTTGTTGCGTATCTCCAATGCATTCTTCCTCTAACTTAATTACTGCAAACAGAGATCTCTCATCTCTCTCTGATACCAAATGACGACAACATATTAGAAAAATTACAAAGAATAGAGAAAATGATTACTAAATGATATTCCATATGCGATATTCTTCATATTACATACAAACAATTATATAGGAAATATCTTTCCTAAAATATAGGAAATCACTCACCTAAACTATACAAGTTGGTTTCCTATATTTTAGGAAATATATTTCCTATATAATCATTTGTATGTAATATGAAGAATATAGCATATGGAATATCATTTACTAATCATTTTCTCTATTCTCTGTAATTTCTCTAATATGTTATCGTCATTTGGTATCAGAGAGAGATGAGATACCTCTGTCTGCAGTAATTAAGTTAGAGGAAGAATGCATTGGAGATATGTAGCAAATGAAAAATACGATCGGATAAAGATAGCGAATTTTGTGTAGCTACGTGGAAGGAGATTGAGGAGTTCCATATGGCCTTTAGGAAAAAATTTCCAACCTTATTTATGTCTAACAATATTTGCACATTATAAGTAAGGGACAATGATCTGACTTTATGCGTACACATGCAAGTATTATTTTGGGGTTTGGTGATTTGAGCATGTGATTTGTCACAATTTTGAGTGCATTTGGAATCATTCAAACTCAGATCAGATCTCTGCTACATATACTTCCCTACAAGATTCGTCTAAATGATATATGCTCAAATTCCTTGTTGTTCATTACTCAGATCTACATCTATTATTATCCAATTGTGCCATATCTACTCCATTTGATGCCATTCGTAAAAGGAAAATGATATCTCTTTATTGGGAGACATGTCATCATGCTTTGAAGACTCGTATCTTTGATTTCATAGAATAAGGATTTGGGGACATATAATAAATTCTTACGGCTGTCAAAGAAAAGAAAACATGATTTTTTAGTGATTTGGGCGTCAAAATAACTCAATAATAGGTTTTATATTACTTAATGAAATCAAACAAAATTAATGCCATTGCAAAGCTATCAAAATAAGCTTTTTGGCACGTTAAATAGTTTGCAAATCGGAGCTCTGGTTCTCCAGTTATGAACAGATCTATGATCTTCCAAATTCACGTGATTTTTTTGCACAGCAAACTCTGATTGGGCAATTATTTTAATTTTTCATAAAGACTATAGTTTTGAAAAATTAATTTTTCCTATAGCTTTTGTTTAATAATTGCATTTTGATGGCAATTAATGCTTTTTCGCCAAATTAATATTTTTTTGGTGTCAGTTCTCTGAAATACTAGTATTTTTGGAATCCTCATTTCCTACCAATTCCAACAAGTGGTCACACGATTAATTTTCTCACCTTTTTGAGAAACAATTTAATCGTTGTATCAATTTTAATTATATTAGACCATTTTACAGGAAATTGTAACCTCCGTAACTTTTGCACGGTAACTCGAAATCGAGCACCGCTTTTTGCAAAAGTGCTTATTTTTTTATTCTCGTTGCATTAGTTATAATTTTGGGAGAATATACCCTCCTTTTTGGCCATCCAGTGGTTAGTTCCTCATTCTAGTTTTTGTATAACTCTTAATTATCAATGCCAAAATTTCAAATTGTAAAGGATGCATTATCGCTAGAACGTGACATCCAAAATATGCAGTACCAAGAATACATGATTCATAAGAATCTTAAGGCTGACAGTGAACCTGAGGAATCTCGACCACAAAAACGTCGACGCTCGACAGTGTGCGAATACATAAAGAGATTCAAAGCCAAATCAAGATAAGTTAGCAGTCTTTCACTGGAGGATGGAGGCAAATGGAGGTTGGAGGTCATTCAGTGACCTCTTGTCAGTTGCCAAAGATGGGGCCATATATCTCTTTGGGTGACATGTATGTTTCAGTTTCATGTCATTTTGGGCAGTGTGATTTCTATCATGTGCCTATTTACAATGTCCCTGATT
This sequence comes from Taxus chinensis, assembly GCA_019776745.2. Lineage (NCBI taxonomy): Eukaryota > Viridiplantae > Streptophyta > Pinopsida > Cupressales > Taxaceae > Taxus > Taxus chinensis. The sequence continues at coordinate 788,785,101 of CM034146.1, forward strand.
TTAATAAGTGGAAATTTCACATTGAGGGGGGGAACATGATCCAATGTTCCATTTTCATTATGTCATCCTTTTCTATGTATGTACGAGCAACAGATTTCAATAGAATTTCCTATGTTATTCCCTACAATAAGATGTGATGAGGGCTAAGAATATTACTTTTCATATCATGATGTGGTTGTAGGTAAACCACTTGAAAACCTTCATATTTGGTTTGTGGTAAACCAATAGCAAAACCACCATTCTTGGTTGTTGGTAATCCATTTGTAAAACCATCACTTTGTGGTTTGTGGTAAACCAATTACAAAACTACCATTCTCGGTTTTTGGTCAACCATTTACAAAACTATCCTTGAGGTTTGTGATCATCCTGTGAAAATCACCAGATCATGAGCAGGTGCAAGTAAAAAGGAAATCTTTCCCAATGCTCACACTAAGGGGGGGAATGTTAGGAAATTGTACTATTAGTGCTCCATTATGTTAATGTGTGAGCAAAGTTATATTTTGTATATTTTTTATATGAGTTGTTATTATAAAAACTCATGTTATTTGTATTTTATTGGTTTTGGAGTTGTTATGAGTTGTTAAAACAACTCGTATAGTTTATGTGGTGATTTCCTATATTTTAGGAAAGATATTTCCTATATAATCATTTATATGTAATATGAAGAATATAGCATATGGAATATCATTTAGTAATCATTTTCTCTATTCTCTGTAATTGTTCCGATATGTTCTCATCAATCTCCACAATGAAGGAAAAGTGGAACTTCATCCTGGATCATCTTCAATCAATCACACCTTCCCTCTTATTTTATCTCCAGGATTTTATTTCTTTATTATGAGAGAAATTTTTTAAAAGGGACTTAAGTCACTTAAATTTTATATGTATTCATTGGGATGGCACTTTAAGTTGAAAATTCACATGGGAATGTGAATATTCATTTTCTTTGGATATAAATTGTAATGATCTCTCCATTCTAGAGTATCATTTTTTAATCCTATAGCAAGTTGTATTTCTTATATTTCTTGATTAATGTATTCCTCTCTTTCTCAACTCCTACTCTAATAGAGCATTGTAATCCTACACAACTAGGTAAATACTGAATATTTTTTATGAATATAATGCAATTAAACTTTTTGTTAATTATGTTTTTCATATTGCTTTGCATATTAGTGTTTTCTTAATGAATAATAAAATACATAAGGTTTTGTGGTTAATAAACTCTATATCCTATTTATTACCCAAAACACCCTCTCCATTTCTCTTATCCTACTCACACTTATTTTCCTCCATACATTTTTTCCACAGGTTCAGTGGAGTGTTCATGTGTGATCCCCAATATTTTACAATCTAGAGAATACAATTAGTGTACAGTATTTATATATTTCAATAAGTGGGATCCTCCCATTCTCAATAGGATGGACTTAGTGTCAGAGAGCTGACAGAAAACCTCATAGATTTTTCTTGGAAAAATAATTTTCCAACAGGTCAACTTATGGAATAAGACCCTGGCCAACTTATACAGTTTTTTAGTGACATACCCTCCATCTAATATTTTAATTTGATATTCTCTGTTGGCTTATTTAGTTCCTCTAGGTCATCGTTTGCATGATATTTTACCTTCATAGAACTATTTTAAAAAATTTAAAATCTCCTAATTTTCTAACTTGGAATTCTCATGAACTTCTATTATAAAAACCTAGATGTGGATCCAAGTACTAAAGGTTGAAGTGCCTCCAAACCATACACACAATTTTCTAAAACTGAAGAAACTTCAACAAAAAATATTTCTCATTCGATAATCCACACTAATATTTACCAACATTACCAATCACCTTTTATTTCTCACTGCCTCTAAACAAAACTTAAAATAATAAAAATACAGAAAACGCATGTAAAATCCTAAAACCAAAACACCTTATATTTACCCCACATTCAACCCACAATAAATACCTCTTTAAATGAAGGGTTATACAAATTCTTGAATTATTCCTTAAAGCATAGAATTTTTTTTTAAAACTCTACATTTTAGACAATCACAAAAAAGGGCATCGAGACAATTTTAGACCCGTATATGAAGTAATTTATCCTCAAAAAGGAATCCAAACTATGAAGAAAAATTGCATGGAAAATTACTCTTCATGATCTAACTCCCTAAAAAATTTCAAGATGATTCGATGGTTGGATCAAAACTCATGGTCTCTAAAAATTATGTTTCCACATCAAAACTATAACTAAAGGCACCCAATAATCCCTAACTATAATGAGAGATTATACAAAATCATTAGGTTATAACTCACCATATGTGTAAATCAGTCTAATATGTTAAGGAATCACCTTCCCCCAATTTGTAAGCACACAAACATCCTCATCTCCACAGAGAAAAAATCATTTCCAAACATTTTAAAAGTGAATATGATTCCAAAATTATAGTTGCATTCATTTAGATATAACATGTTATGTGAATAATGACATGTGTTTTTAGGCCCCTTTATAGTAATTCTAACATCGACAGTGTAAGAACTGCACTTCAACCAAAATAATGTTTATTTTTAAAGGTCTCCTATCCATAGAAAGGGTTTGAAATCATATTCATAATATTCAAAGGGATTCAAAGTATGAGTGAAAATAAGGTTTTCATAGTGAAATTTATGTTTAGGCATGTGACAATCTTAGAAATCTACAAAACAAGACTCAGAGTAGGGTCATAAACTTATATTATGTGCAAAACAATATGGACTTTCCTGATAGATCTATATGGCCTTGCACAAAGTCATTTTCTAGTGATAGTTCCAAAGATGAATAATTTATAGGCTCAAATATCCCTTTATGCAAACCCAAAACTGATCTAATCCATTTATAATTAGCTATGTTCACACATCCTAATTGTTAGGAAATAAGAGATAAAATATGTGGAATAATCCCTTACAGAATCGCAACAGTAGAAACTAATATGCAAAAAATATTACAGATCTCAAATAAAAGTGCAGAATAAATAACACAACATAGAGAGATAGTATTTAACGTGGTTCACCCAATTTGGGCTACGTCCACAAAGAATCACTTGATCATATTTTATTACAAGCCTCCACTCTCTCAATACAATACCCAGATCCATTTGGAGCTATGCTCAACAAACTCTACAGAATTCACACCCGAATTCAAAGCACATCTGCAATGCATTTGCTTGTCTATGTATCATATGCATAAGACCATATAAATAGACAATTGCTTAAGTAGTTTGATACAAAACCATGGGTATCAAAACCATGGGTAAAAACCGTGGGTATCAAAACCATGGGCAAAAAATCGTGGGTATCAAAACAATGGGTACCCAAAAAACCATGGGCCCAAAAACAGCCCATAATGGTTACCCATTACCCATGGGTTGATAAACCACCCATGAAAATTTTCTTCGAGGGCTTTGCCCCCGAACCCCCTTAACCCACTCACCGGCGAGCGGGACCACCGTAAAAATACCCAAGTGTAACACATAGAAGGTGTACCACACTCTAACATGAAAATAGGCTTCACAAACATAACAATCTCCCACTTGGAGACTAATTTCCATTGAGCAAGCTTCTCAACCCTTCACTATCATCCGCAAAGGCCAACCAAAGCTGAACATAGCTTTAGTTTATCCCTTGTGACCACCTTGGTCATCATGTCTATAGGATTCTGACTAGTATGAATCTTCTCTAACTTCAACTTATCTTCCTCCAAAGCTGTCCTGATGAAGTGATATCTCAACTATATATGCTTCATCCTGGAGTGGAAAGTAGAGTTCTTAGCTAGGTGTATAGCAATCTAACTATCACTATGTAGCTTACATTCCTCCTGCTCATGCCCTAACTCCTGAAGCAATTGTTGTAACCAAATCATCTCTTTGCTTGCCTCTGTGGAAACAACATACTCAGCCTCCATGGTTGACAAAGCCACCAGCTTTTGTAGTCATGAAATCCAACTTACTGTTGTCCCACCTATAGTGTAAATATAACATGTTGTGCTCCTCTTGCTGTATACATCTCTAGCCATGTCTGAATCTACATAACCAAGTAAAGTGGTGTCTGATCCACTATCGCATAATATTGTTCCCATGGTCCCTCTCAAATATCGAAGGATCCACTTTACTGCTTGTCAATGCTCTTTACCTGGATCACTCATAAATCTACTCACAGCTCCTACTGCATGGGCAATATCAGGCCTAGTGCATACCATAGTATACATCAAACTGTCAACCGACTAATGAGTAAGGTACCTTGGACATATGGTTTCTTTCCTGCTCTGTCTTGGGACACTGCTCCTTTGATAACTTAAAATGGCCTGCCAAAGGATTCCCAACCGGTTTAGCATCCTGCATGTTAAACCTATCCAATACCTTCTTAATGTACTCTTCCTGAGATAAATTCAGCTTCTGTTCCTTCCTATCCCGAGTTATCCTCATACCAAGGATTTGTCTAGCAGCCCCCAAATCCTTCATATCAAAGGATTCACTTATTTGTTTCTTGAGTACTTTTATTTCCTGCATGTTTTTACCTGCAACCAGCATGTCATCAACATACAAACATAGGATAATATAACTTCCATCCTCAAATTTCTTTGTATACACACAATGGTCATAATGACATCTGATATAACCTTGCTCCATCATGAAGCTATCAAACTTCTTATACCATTGACGTGGAGCTTGTTTCAGGCCATACAAGCTCTTCTTTAGTTTGCACACCATCTCCTCTTTACCTTTGACTTCATATCCTTCTGGCTGCTGCATATATAGCTCCTCCTCCAAATCACCATGGAGAAATGTAGTCTTTACATCTAACTGTTCTAAGTGTAAGTCTTCTGCTGGCACTATTCCAAGAACAGTTCTAATAGAAGTCATTTTTACTACAGGAGAAAAGATCTCATCAAAATCTATACCTTGTTTCTGTGCAAACCCCTTGACCACCAACCAGGCCTTATATCTTTTCTTTCCTCCTTCATCTTTAACTATGTACACCCACTTGTTCTGCAATGCTCTTTTGCCTTCTGATAGCTTCACCAAATCCCATGTCTGGTTCTCCATGAGAGAATTATGCTCCTCATCCATGGCTTTCTCCCACTTCTTACTGGCATCTACCTACATTGCTTCATCAAATCTCTCTGGCTCTTCACTATCAGTGAGTAATAAAGAATAAAGACAAGGAGAAAAACGTTCAGGTTCTTTTCTTACCCTAGAATACCTCCTCACTGTAGGATTTTGGGGTTCCTATTGAGTAGGTTCCTGAATTGATTCATGGGTCACTGTCTCATCCAAAACATCCTTTACCACTGCATATTCTTTCTTAGATTCTTCCCTATTTTCCTGCAACTGTTGTTTATACATGACTTTCTCATTAAAGACCACATCCCTAGACCAAATGATTTTCTTGTCCTTAATACTCCAACATTTAAATACAAAGTCATCACCACCATAACCAATAAAAGTGCATTTTTCTAATTTAGCCTCTAGCTTGGTCCTATCATCGTTGTCAATATGAACAAACACCTCACATCCAAAGAATCTAAGAAATGAGTAATCGAATTTCTTACCGTACCAAGCCTCCTTAGGTATGCCTCCATCCAAGGCACTTGAGGGTCCTCTGTTTATTAAGTACATATTTGTGCTCACCACTTATGCCCAAAAATAAAGAGGCAGTCCTGCATGTATCCTCATGCTCCTAGTACGTTCCATTATTGTTCTGTTCATCCTTTCTGACACCTCATTCTGCTGCGGGGTTCCTGGAACCGTCTTTTTCCTGTGGATTCCATTCTTAGAACAATAATCATCAAATTCATTGCTATAATACTCCCCTGCATTATCTGACCTGAGACCTTTTAACTTAAGACATGTTTCATTCTCTACCAAGGCTTTCCATTTAACAAAAATATCAAATACATCATATTTGTTTCTAATACAATAAACCCAAACTTTCCTTGTTGCATTATCAATAAAAGTAACATAATAACTTGAACCCCTAAGAGATGATACCTGAGCTGGCCCCCACACATTAGAATGTACCATCTCTAACTTACTCTTTCTTCGTAGGTCCAACCTTGAGAAACCTTACTCACTTTTGTTTCCCATATATGCAGTTCTCACATAAATCCAAACTTGTTTCTGTATATATAGGAAAATTCTTCTTTATGATGTCCATGCGCTTATGGCTCATATGACCGAGCCTATAGTGCCATAATGTTGTATCTGCATCTGAAGCCACAAGATTATAATCATTAGTACTATTAGTGGATAAATACAAGGTTTCAACCTTCTTACCTCTTCCCACCACAAGAGCACCCTTGGTAACCTTCCAAGAGTCAGCTATAAATATCATAGTACAACCATCACTTCCAATTGCCCCATTGATATCAAATTTCTCCTTAATGTAGGCACATGTATGACATCCTTCAATAGCCATGTATTCCCATTCTACATCTTAACCTAAACAGAACCTTTTCCAACTATACTGCAAGGCTCATCATCACCAAGAAAAACATGCCAAAAATCCCCTTGAACATAATCAACAAAATAATGTCTATGTCGAGTAGCATGAAAAGAATCCCTTGAATCTAAAACCCAAGATTCAGTAATATTATGCAAAGAAAGAATCAAAGCATCCTAACATACATTACCTGATGCCACATTTGCCTCCTTGTTTTCTTCATGTTGTTTCTTCTTGTCTTGAATCTCTGAAAAATCTTCTTTACATGCCCAGACTTTCCACAGTTCCAACATACAATCTTGTTCTTGGATTTTGACCTTGCCCGATCTTTCAATTTTCCACAGTTTCCTCTATTCTTCTGTCTCCCTCTAGTTTCCACTGTCAAAGAATTCCCTGAAGTAGAAGATTCCCCAAATATTTTTCTTCGCATTTCCTCACTTAGAATCACCCCTACAACATCCTCAAACTTCAACTTCGAGTTACCTGGAACCGAGTTGCTTACCACCATTATCAGGTTATTCCAACTTTCAGGTAAAGAGCACAGAATTAATAAAACCCTAACTTCTTCATCAAATTCTATTGTAACCGAAGCTAGCATATTCACAACCGTATTGAAATCATTTAAATTATCTACTACTGAACTATTCTTAGACATCTTCATATTAAAAAAAAAATTCAATAAAAATATCTTGTTATAGGCAGAGGGTTTTTCATACAACTTCCCTAATGCATCCATTAGATCTTTTGTAGTCTTTTCCTTTGAAACATTAAATAATACCGAAGATACAAGACACAGCCAAATCGTTCCAAGTGCCTTCTGATCCAACAAATCCCATTCTGAATCTGTCATACTTGAGGATTTGTTCACCTTCTAAGACAGCGGAGTATAAAGATCCTTCTGATAAAGGTAATCTTCCATCTGCATCTTCCAGAGACTGAAATTCTGCCTGTTGAATTTATCAACCCTAGATTTTCAGTCATCTGCCATAGCTCCCACTCAAGATAAAACTTTCCCTATGATTCAACACTTCAGCAAACCAAACTAGGCTCTGATACCAATTGTTAGGAAATAAGATATAAAATATGCGGAATAATCCCTTACAGAATCGCAACAGTGGAAACTAATATGTAGAAAATATTACAAATCTCAAATAAAAGTATAGAATAAATAACATAACATAGAGAGATAGTATTTAACGTGGTTCACCCAATTTTGGCTACGTCCACCAAGAATCACTTGCTCAAAATTTATTACAAGCCTCCACTCTCTCAATACAATACCCAGATCTGTTTGGAGCTATGCTCAACAAACTCTATAGAATTCACACCTAAATTCAAAGCACATCTACAATGCATTTGATTTTTTATGTATCATATGCATAAGACCATATAAATAGACAATTGCTTAAGTAGTTTGATACAAAACCGTGGGTATCAAAACCATGGGTAAAAACCGTGGGTATCAAAACCATGGGCAAAAAAACCGTGGGTATCAAAACAATGGGTACCAAAAAAACCATGGGCCTAAAAACAGCCCATAACGGTTACCCATTACCCATTAGTTAATAAACCACCCATGAAAATTTGCTTCGGGGGCTTCACCCCCGAACCCCCTTGACCCACTCACCGGTGAGTGGGACCGCCGTAAAAATACCCGAGTGTAACACATAGAAGGTTTACCACACTCTAACATGAAAATAGGCTCCACAAACATAACACTAATGTTTTTTTATTTCAACACATATTTTATATACTATTTGGAAGAATTATTGCATTGTTATGATTTTCTATAGTTAATGTTGTAAATTAATTAATCATAGTAACCTCTTGTATCTACCCGTACATAATTTTTATTGTGCTTAACACACTATGTTTGATGAAAAGTTACAAAATCCATGGAATTAGGGTAAGAATCTCTAAAGAAACCCCAAAGCATTTGAACAATTTGATCAATGGACCATCTGATAAGAAATGAGCAAGGGTTTCTTCTTTGCATACAAAATAAGAAAATGAAACTAACCTCTATTCTTTGAAAGCTTGAAATAATGAACCTAAGAGGATCTAAGCATTCATTTTGTGTTTGAGAAAGAGATCTCCCCATTAATGGCTTCAAGGCCAATGGTTCTTCTGTTTTACTCCATATTTGTGCTATAAAATACAAAAGCAAATGCTAATAGCTCAATGGAAGAAAATGAAATACAATATTAAAGCCTAAACAAAATACTATAATATGTTCTAGGAAGAAGAGAGAATTCTTAGAAAATGAGGGAGGGGGTCTAGCCCTATTTATAGTTTTCCATTTGGGAAAATGGGAGATTTGGGTGCATGTGGGACAAATGCAAAAGTCCAAAAAGAACTTTTAGCAAGTCAAAGTGAGGTTTGAATGTGTTTAGAAGAGACTGACTATGGTTAATATTTAATTAACCGTGTTTAGAGGATGATTAATCTTACTTAAAGAGAAATTAGGTTTTTGAAGGGCTTCTGAAAGAATTAATTAATCTAACAAAGTGGATTGATACTCTAGGGAGATAATAGAGGTGGTAAAGAAGAGGATATTAGCCAAGAACAGGTTATTATAACCTATTTAATTAGTTTACAAGAGGAAATACGACCAACAGAGTGTCGTAAGAGGGGAGTTAAATAGATCTAACTTATGAGGTGTCATAAATTTGCAAGGGGAAGAATAGTTAGTGCAATATTAAGAATAATAGTGCATTGATCAAACTACAGGTGTCTACACACACTAATGTATTAAATTTAATAAGGGTGCATAAAATTTGGTGAACCTGACTTATGACTCAATCTTTACATCAACCCAAGTTTCCCTAGGACTTTTTTATGATAATCCTCTTTACTATTGGTGTTACATTTAAACTTATATCTTATATGATCATGTTCTTACCTTCAATTTTATATGATATTAAATCAGTCATACAAAATCACACACCTGTACATGGTGTAAAAAAGGAAACCCTTTTCTCATATTGCTTCTGATCATACAAACATGGTTCCTAATACTCAATCTTATTTTACTACAAACGTTATTTTTACTATTAACTTTGATCATGTACAAAGTAAATTTTCCAATACTAAATTTAACAATCATTCTCATGACCTTCTCGAAGATGAGGCATAACATATTATGTGTTTCTTAAAATATAATCCCACTAATATTGATATTATTTTATATGTTTCACAAGATCAACTTACACATGCTCCATTATTTCATATAGAGACATTGTTTATTCCTAAATCTAGGTTTCCTACATACTTAGTGGTAACTTACCTCTCCATGCATAATGTATCTATGCTTATTCCTATAACCACTATTGTAACTACACATATTATATGCAATCGTAATGGTTTTTGTGATTATTCATCTAGCACATACGATATTGAAACCCTTGTTTACACATTATAAGATAAAATATTATAATTAAAATATGGTGCATCCACTTCTCCTCATGTTATGGGTTATATTAGGTTGGTTTAAAACGTACTTTAACCCTTAGTGGGTTTTTATCATTTTCCTATTGGTTTTGTTTCTCCTAAATACCCTATCTATGATGGAAAAAGGTGAACCCACAAAATATATTTGACCATCTCATGTGTCTTGCATTAATTATGCATACTATTACATATTATATACCAATATTTTCCCTACAAGTCTTAATGATTTTGCATTACAATGGTTTTATGATCTCCCCACACACTTTGTGTGCTCTTTTATTACTTTAGCAAATAAATTTTAGAGAAAATTTGCTATTAGCATTCCGAACAGGGTTTCTTATGCACAAATGTCTCAAATGTGACCAATATCTAAAGTACATATCAATGATTATTTCTTACATTACAAGACCATGCTTACTAAGATGAAAGAAATCTTGGTTGATAGTGAATTAAAATATATATTTACACAAAGTTTTCTTTATATTTTGTAAGAATTAGTCATATTAAGCCATATGTGATCATTTGACAATCTCTATCACACACTCACATAGCATGGAGATAATTTTATATATATGATAAAACCCAAGTATGTCAATATCACTCTTAATAAACCTAATTCCATGTTTTTAAGAAAATCTACATTCAAAGATAAGAATAATGATACCAATGATGCTTCTAAGGAAATTATAAATTATATTTCTAAACCTACTAAGTTGAAAATATGACCTACATGATGAAATATTACACATTTAGCTTTTGTTTCATATGGTGTACTAAAACATTTACCTGAGTATAATCTTGTGTCTCTCCCTCCACTATTTGATGTTGATGCAAATAGGCCTCAAAGTAATGTTTTCTATGTTAATGCTTAATTTGATGATCATATATATTGGTCACCTCATTAATTGGTGTATTACTTGGTGTATATGTATTAATTGGTGTATTCAAGATCGTATTTCCTCAAATAAAATTGAATGAAATGAGCCCACTAAATCTTCTAATTCAACTAATGATAATGCAAAATTCAAAATCTTCAATTATCCACATCCTCAGCATAAAAAAAAAAAAATTAATTCAAAAGTGCATAATTATTATCGTGTAGTGCCATAATTGCCCTATGATGATCACCCTTTTATATGTAATGATTGGTATTGTCACTACTATAATGATTATCAATTTCGATGACTCTAATATAGGTGAAACGCTTATTTCTATTACTTTTTTCCATTCATTTCTCTATTAATCAAGTATTTATACATGGTGTTTTAGTTTATCCATATAATAAGGATAATTATTTCTTTGATGATACTTCACTCTCCTAGAATTTCTTACAAGAAAAATTCAGTTTATTATAATCCTCGATAATTTAGTTGATCCACATAACAATGATAATGTTTTCTTTGACGCTACTTCACTTTGTTTCAATTTCTTATGAGAAGATTTCACTTGATTCTAATCCTAAATATTGACATATTACTCTACCTATTAAATTTATTTTTGTTACTAAATAAATTTTATTCTTTATTTTTCCTACTCTTAGCTCTAACTCAGTGCATTTATGTCTCCCTTAGCTATGTTATCTTAGGGATATTATTTTGGTCCTTTATAAATGTGTCATGTTTATTCATAATCAGCAGGTCATCACACTTTAGAGTATTCCCTTTTATGTTACGTATCCTATCTTTCTTAGTAATTATTCTAAAAATTATAACCCTTATCCTGGTGCATATACAAATAGGTATTTTACTTTATACATTGTATCTACCAACTCTAGTCTTCCTAGTTCTCTTGATAGGCATTTGGTTACACACACTAAGTCTAATGTCTTTAATACTCCTAGTTCTCTTGAAATACCTTGGATACATGGTATCTCTCATGGATCTAGTCGTCCTAGGTATCCATATAGGCCTTTAATTTCACACGATGTCTCTAGGTTCTCCATATCTCATAAGATCCCATATCCGTCCTCTAATGTACTTAGTATATCTATATGTTCTCACAATTATTTTGCTACACATGGTATGTCTAGGATTTATCTCTCTTATACTCCTCTATCTAGGTGTTCTACTTCACATGCTACACATAGATATACTTCACCCATTTTCTCTCCCAAGACTTCTTTGGCAGACATCACTACTATTACACAACTTATATTTGAGTCACATTCATTGGCATAATTGATGCCCGAGCCTCCATCTTATTGGAACATAATAACATTGTGTCACATATTTATGATGTTATCATTGGATATATATTATTTTCATCCTCTCCTTGTACATAGATCAACATTCAAAACTAAAAAAACATTGTCATAGTTATAAAATATATAAAATTAAATATTCGTAAAAATGTAAAACTATGAATTATAGATTTTGTTTGCATGGTTGGAACTTTGAATTACCCATATTATTTATCACTTTGTTTTGATACATAAAATATCTATTCATGCATTACACACATGTGTTCCCATGGTTTATTGAGCTTGATGCATGACTAGCATATAGCAATACACTATGACATGTGTTAGCTTGCCATTTACCCAGACCATCTATACATCTAGGGGAATCTATTATACACTATATGTACATGTGTTAGTATTTCATTATAGTTAATTTTTTATTTCATAATTAAATTTTATTACATATATTTTGTACATGATATCATTTTAGCTAACAGTACTAACACATGTTTCATATGTAGTGTTGAAACCTACTGCTTCAAATGTTTCTATCAATATGAGTTATTATATTCATTATTCACATTCTATAAAACTTTTTATATGGATTCTTGATTTGTTTTTTATTACTTGTTTTCTTCAATAATATTCGGATAAGTTCCTTTCTTATCTTTGGAAACCATGGGTGTCCCATGTTTGTTGTGTTATTCCTATCTTGCATGATCTTTTTTCTCATGTTGGAAGGCCTAAGGGCCTTGATTGTCTTGTGAAACCATGGGTGTATCATGATTGCAGCTCTACACCTTTTGTGTGACATTATTTTTACACTATTGACTCTAAATTCACTATTTCTATATCTTTACACTTGTTTTATTATACATGCATCATGACTAATGTTGTTTCTATGAACTTATTTTACTATTGTTTCTCTTATTATACACCATGGATTCTACCACGTGCATCCCTTATATAGGTTTGGCATCCAATCATCGGTGGGCACCACAAAATCCTTCCATGTGTTTCTAGGCATATTATCAAACTCATCAGATGTATTTACACATCTATAGTTTGAACCATGTACTCAAATGATTTATCATGTGCACCTCAAAAGAGGGGGAATTCATCTAGATATATTATATGCCTACAATAGACACAGATACATTTTTGGACTTAAACACATGTATATACAAGGTGCAAGTGCTTGGAAACAACATTAAATATAGAAATTCATAAAATCATGAAGGTTAAAATGTATAGCTTGGTCAAAAACGTATGAATGGTTATGACATTTTGACAATTTTTTTTCTGGTGCGCAATTACACAAATTTTCTCTATGGTTTCATATTTCCACCTCTAAGGATTGATTATTACTACATTTTCATATTCACTTGACTATATTTATATCAAATACATGGGGCATGAATTAATTCATTTCTTATTTACCATGAAACTCAATTTCAGTTGCAAGTTTGAAGGATCTTATGGGAATGGATCTCTTTTCTCCATCTACATTTCATTACATTATAGTTTCTAATCAGTTGTACAACACATGATAAGGACATGAAGAACTTGTTATATTTTCTATTTTGTGTCCTTATTTACAAAATTATTCCTAGATGCATATGCAATGATGTGGTCTAAGGGTTTATGGAACGTATCAAAGTAGGTAAGATATTTGTAGTTAGTCCCCCCTTTCCTCTTACATTCAAAGTGGAAGATATAAGATTTGTTGAGTATATATTATACATGATCTTATTTGTTCATGAGGTGTTTTGGTACCTCAATTTCCTTATAAATCTCTTCTCCACTTTGTGTTGGGTTTCATGCACCCAATACTATGGTTTCTCCTAAACACAATTTGGGGCTGATAACTATCAATCCTTTAGCATGTTTAGCAATCCAAATCTCCAAGTGCAAGAAAAGAAATGAAACTCTCCCTTCTCAAAACAAAGAGGTTCATTTATTCTATATTTTACATATATTAATTTCACTTTAATAAAACTAAAATATTACACATTACACCTTACATTTTATTTAAACTTCAATTCTCTATTGTGGACATTCAAAGCACTTTGTGTTGTAGTTTTGATCATGGAGCATACAAACACCAACACAATAGGACACTGCAAAGCAAACATTGAGTGAATATAAAGTGTGTCTACACACTCATGCATCATTTCCTGTAATCATGCAATTATCATTTCATACTTAAAGGGATAATATAGAGAATCAAATTTGTTGATTTACTATTTGACACTACTATTTTTGACAATGTACACTTGTTAAGACAAACACACTCTATCTATCCTTGATCTATACATCTCGAGTTCAATTTTCTAATTCTCTTATTCATACACACATATATGTGGATATATCCATAGAGTTAAATGTATGAAATCCATTAAAATAACTCCACTTAACATTATGCAACCCTCATTTGTCATTTTTTCACCCTTGTTCAAAAATTTCCACTTTGGCTGGCTTATGGAATCGGGTACTAGCTGACTCGTACCATTTTTGGATGATATATCCTCCATCTAATATTTCAATTTTATATTATTTTTGGATCATTTAACCCCTTTGGGTCAACTTTTCCATGATAATTTACATTTGGATCCATAGATAAGAAAGTTAAACACACCACATTTCCTACCCTAGCATTCTCATGAACAATTAAAAAAATTAGAACTAAAGGCACCCAAGGTTCCCTAAATATCACCAAATATCATAGAAGGATAATTAAGGTAGAAATCACTATAGGCCTAAAGCATTCCATCAGTTCAATGAATCATCTACCTCCATTTCCAATAACTCAAACATCCTCATATCAATAGACCCAAACTCATTTCCAAACATTATCAAATAGGTTTTAATTTCTAAATCATAGTTTAATTCAATAATATATCTCATGGTTGATAAATAAGTATGTGTTTTTTGAGGCCTCTTTGGATCAATGTCAATGTCATTGGTGCAAGGATTGCACTTTAACCCAACTCCAACCCATAGCTAGATTTTGAGATCTTACTTAGAATATTCAGAGGCATTAACAACATGAGAAAAAAACTATGTTTTGACAATAAGATACATTTATAAGAAGAAAAAAATCTCATAAAGTTACATGTCAAGATTTAGAGTAGGGTCAAAACCATAAAACATATGCAAAAAATATACAGGTAATCATGACATATCTTTATGATCTTACACCATGTCATTTTTGAAATATAACTCTAGAGATAAATAAAAACTTATACATTTGGATATTCCATTATGCAAACCCAAAACTTCCCATATCCTTTTATAACCAACCAAGTGTACTCATTCTCTTGTGTTTTTGAGATCATGGCATATTATATACATTGGTTGCAAGATGTAATACATTGTTCTAATATTGTATATTTAAATTTGGAAGTTAATTAATCAAACTAACCTTTTATAGCTCCCCTTACATCCTTTTTAGTGAGTTTAACTCACTAATCTATTAACTTTAATAAGGGTATAAAACATTTTATGAACCTAACTTGTGACTTGATATTTCGATCGACCCTAGTTCCCCTAGGGATTCTTTATGATATTCCTCTTTACTATTTATGTTTTATTTGTACATGTACTATATATCATCATATCATTCCGTCCATTATTTTATGACATTTTAATAAATTCCACATTCACACATGCTCAGATGTGATGTTACTATGGTTGCAATTGTTTCGTCACATTTTTTATCATACAAACATTGTTCCAAATGTTTTCTCTTAATACATTATTGATATATTTTACAATGCTATTTATACTATTAAAATTGATTTTCTACAAGATGAAGGCTCCAATAATAACTATAAAAATCATTTTCATGTCCTTCCAAAATATGAGGCACAACATCGTATATTTTCTTACAAGAGAATCTTACATATATTGATATTATTTTATATGTTGCACAAGATCAACTTATGCATGCTTTATTATCTCGTATAGAGACATATTGTATCCCTACATATGCAATGAATACATACTTAGAGGTACCTAATATTTCAATACATAATGTATATATGACTATTCCTGCAACCACTATTATTACTACACATCCTATATATAATCATAATGGTTCTGCACACTTCTTCATCTAGCACACATAATCGTAAAACCCTTATTCATTTGTTACAATATCAAATCCTAAAAATAAAAAAACATGCATTTACTTCTCCTTGTGTTATGGATTCTATTTAGTTTCTTCACAAACCACTTGCATCCTAGTTGGCTTCTTATCCTTTTCCTCTTTGTTTTTTATCCTAAACTTGTTATCTACGATGACAAAGGTGACCTCGCATAACATCTTACTTACCAATATTTTCCCTATAATTCTTAAAGAATTTGCATTACAATATTTTTATGATCTCCCCATGCACGTTATGCACTATTTTACTAATTTGGAAAATCAATTTTTTACACGGTTATCTATTGACGTTGGGGACAAGATTTTAATCCACAAATTTATAAAATGTGATAAGAATAAAAAAACCTACCAATGATTATGTCTTACATTATAAGACCATGCTTACTAAGATGAAAAATATATTTTTTGATATTGAATTACATGATCCCTCCATAAAAATCTTACCTTCTCGTTTACCAAATTCTTCATAGTTAAGAAATTTTGATCATTTGACCATCTATGTCACACGTTCAAAGAGTGTGAATATATCTTGTTATACATTAGCAAACTCAAGTACATAGTTGGCACTCCTAATACATCAAATGTCAATTTTTCAAGTAAATCTACATTCAAAGGAAAGGATAATAATACTAAGGTTACTTGTACAGACACTTTCAATGTTATTTCTTATCCCACTAAGCTACAATTAAAATTTGCACGATAAAAGTTTACATGTTTTCCTTGTGCTCCACACATTGTATTAAAAAAAATACTTGAGTGTAATTTCATGTTTCTCACTCCACCATTTAAGGTTGATGCAAGTGAGCCTCAAAGTAGGGGTTTTGATGATAATTATTACTATGATTATCATAAATTTATTGCTCGCTTCACTAATCAGTCTATCAAACTTTTTCATTTCACTCTAGATCTTATTAACTAAAATTAAATTGTATGAGATTAGCCCACTAACTATTCTAATCCAAAAAAAATAAAAAATAAAAATATTTAATGATCCACTTTATATGCATAACAACGAAAAATATACTTCAAAATTTCATAAGACTCATCATGTAGTGTCGCCACTTTCCTCTTATGATCTGACCCTTCGGATGCAACAATTGACAGTTTCACTTCTATGTCGATTATCACTTTTGGTTACTATGATATAGATTACATGATTATTTATTATACTTTGTCCATTATTGTATCTATTAATGAAGTTCCTATACATGGTTTTTTTTGTTCATCCACATAACAAGGATAACGTATTCTCTCTAACAAAACTTCTTTGTTGGTATTTCTATAAAGAAACTTGCACTCAATTCTAATCCTTTAAATTTACACATAAATCTACCTATTCTAGTTGGTTTCTCTACTAAACTAGTTTCATTGTTGGTTTCTTATACTTTTATATTTTGTGCATTTTGTGTCGGTCTCCCTTGGTTAGGTGCTCATAGGTTTATTACCTCAATAATTCACCAATGTCTCAAGTTTTTACATAATTAGTAGGTTGTCACAATATTAGGTATTCCCTTTGAGGATCCTTATTTTATCATACCTAGTAATTCCTATATATTATTTATCCCTACTCCTAATGCATATATGGATATGTATTTAGTTTTTCACACTTGCTTTAGCAACTCTAGTCCTCTTAGGTCTTCTAATATGCCTTTATTTACACGTACTATCTCTAACAAATCTAGTCCTCCTAAGTATCCAGATAGGCCTTTACTTTCACACATTGTCTCTAGGTTCTCAAAATCCCATAATAGCTCACATCGGTCCTTTAGTGTGCATGTTATCTCTATAGTTTCTCATAATATTTTTAGTGTGCATAGAATGTCTAGGAGAACTCACTCTTCTACTCCTCTTTCCAGGTCTTATAATTTACACACTACTCGTGGATCTACTTCACCCAATTTTTCTCTCAAGACTTCTTCGGAACAATTGAGGCCTAAGCCTCCATCTTATGTTATCATTTATTCACATATTTAGTATGTCTCAATGGGTAGCTATTATGCTACCCCTCTCTCTATTAAATGTTCAAAATTAAATAAACATTGACATATTTATAAAATACAAACAAAAATGTTAAAATTGAAAACCATGACTTGTACACTAAGCTTGTGTTGTGTAAACTTTACTTTATATTTTTTGTTTGTCAGTTTGGTTTGACATATAACATATCTCTTTACTCTTTACACACATGTGTTCACTTATTATATTAAGCTTGATGTAGGACATATATAGAGCAGTACATTTTGAAAATTTATGGCCTAACCATTACCCAAACCTTCTATACATCTAGGGGCATCTATTATAAAATATATACGTGTGTTATCATTTACTCAAAGTTACTTAATTTTTCCTCGTTACACTTTATTACATATATTTTGTACATGTTATCTTTTGTGCTAACAAAACAAACACATGTGTCTTGTGATTTATTGACACCTCTTTCTTCACACATTTCTATCTATACCAATTTCTAAATTATTTGATGACATTATGACTCTTATTTTCTATATATGTTTATTATTCATGTGTGTTATTAATCACTTACTCCAATGTTTATCTCATAACAACCTATTTTTTTATGACACCATGGGTGTCCCATGTTTATAGCTCTATGTCTATCTTTCATTATCTTACTTCTCATGTTGGAAGGCCTTAGGGCCTTTAATCTCTTGTGAATCCAAGTGTGTACCATAATTGCAACTCTATGGATTTTTGTGACATTTTTCTTTTTTTCTGAATATTGACTCTAACTTTAATATTGTTATCTCTTTGCATTTTTTTCTTATACATGTATTATTACTATTATTTCTACTATTTCTATTATTTTTTTTATTGCTCTTTTTCATGTCATGGTTTCTATCTTTTGCATCCCCTTTGCAAGTTTTTGATCCCATCATCAATGCCCACCAAGTTACAACATTCCATGTGTTTCTAAGTATACTATCATACTCATTAGACATAGTTACAGATCTATTATTTTGATTCATGTGCTCAAATGCTTTATCACAAGCACCTCAAAAGAGGGGGAATTCATCTAGGTATATATTATACACCTACAGTAAAAACAAACAGACTTTTAGGATTAGACACAGGTATATACTTGGTATACATACTTAGAAAAATCAAATATCAAGTTTTAGAAAAATAATGCATAGCTTCCAAGATGTAAATATCCGTCAAAACCATGCGAGCAGTTCTGACCTTTTTACTTGGGTTTTCCTAAGGGGATCTTACACAAAATTTCTTGGCAATTTCATAGTTTGACCTATAGGAAAAATTTATTGACACAATTTTAAATTTACTTCATATAGTTCATATCACTTATAGGGACATAGAGTGTTTCACTCCTTCACCATGGCATTCAGTTTCAGTTACAATTTTCAAGGATATTGGGGGCATGTGTCTCTTTCTCTATCTACATTTCATTGTATTACATTTTCTATTAATTTTTTATTCAGTTATGTGGCACATGATTAGGGCATGGGGGCACTCAGTCTACTTTCTATTATGTTTCCTTATTTACAACATTGGTCCTAGATCCATCTATAGAAATTTTGTCCATGAGGTTATAGAAGGTATCAAAGAGGCTCATTTCTTCATAAAATTCTTCATTTCTTTCTACAATCAAAGTGGAAGATATCAAAGTTGTTAAATAAATTTAATACAAAGTTATCTTCCTTCACTGGGTGCTTTGGTACCTCACTCTCTTATTACTCTCTTCCCCATTTAGTATTGGGTTTAATGCACCTAATACTCTAGTTTTTCTGGATCACAATTGGGGACTAATCACCCAAATCCTTCAGTAAGCTCAAAAATCAAAATCTCTAAGTGCAAGAAAATAATAGGAACTTCTCCATCCTCAAAACAAATATATATATTCCATCCATGTTTTTCATCTCTTTATTTCACTTTATACAATTGAAAATTTTACACATTGCATATTACATTTGAGTTAAAGTTTAATTCTCTAATGTGGACATTGACTAAACTCTTTATTTCATGTTTCATCATAGAGCATGCCAACACCAACACAATGTGACATTACAAAGTAAACTTTGATAAAAGAAAAAGTGTGTCTACACACTCTAGAATATTTTCATTTAAACATGTAATTTTCATTTCATACTTAAAGGGGTAAAATGGAGAAATATAAATTTGGAAATTTACCCTTTGATGTTGTCGGTTTTTACGATGCACTCTTGTTGTGAAAAACCCATTGTATCTATCCTCGCTTAGTACATCTCGAGGTATCTTTTCTGAATTTCCTATTCATGCACATAGATATGTCAAAAGATTATGAGAGTTAAATACATATTAAAAACCCACATGATAGGATGCAACCCTTAATTTTCACCCTTGTTAAGAAATATCCACTTTAGTTAGCTTGTGAAATTTAGTATTGGATGAATTTTACTATTTAGTACTAACATATCCTTCATATGAGGTTTTAATTTAATGTTCTTAATTGGGTCATTTAATCAATTTAGGTCATCTTTTCCATGATAATTTACCTTTGGATCCCTATCTAAGAAATTTAAACTCGCCGCATATGCTAACTTATCATTCAGAAATTTAAATTTTGAAATTTACCCTTTGATTTTGTAGGTTTTTACGATGCACTTTTTTTTATGAAAAACACACTCTATCTATCCTCACTTAGTACATCCCGAGGTATCTTTTCTAAATTTCTTATTCATACACATGAATATGTCAAAATATTAAGAGATTTAAATACATATTAACAATCCACTTGACAGGATGCAACCCTTAGTTTTCATAATTTTCACCCTTGTTTAGAAATTTCCACTTTAGTTAGCTTGTGTAATTTAGTATTGGATGAGTTTTACTATTTATTATTAACATATCCTTCATATGAGGTTTTAATTTAATTTTCTTAATTGGGTCATTTAATCAATTTAGGTCATCTTTTCCATGATAATTTACCTTTCGATCCCTATCTAACCAAGTTAAACTCACCTCATATGCTATCTTTTCATTCTCGTGAATTCATATTACAAAAATATCACTAAAGAACCCACAAGATCCTTGAATCCCACAAAATATTATACATAATCATTAGGGTAGAAATCACTATATATCTGAAGCATTCTACCAAGTCAATGAATCAGCTTCCCCCATTTGGAAGAACTCAAACATCCTCATCTCAAGAGATCTAAACTCATTTCCAAGCATTGTAAAAGAGGTTCTAATAACCAAATACTAGTTTCATTCAATCATATATCAAATCCTATATGGCGAAAAATGTGTCGTTTGAGGCCTTTTCGGAGTAGTTCCAATATCAACGGTACGAGGATTGTACTTTAACCCATCTAATGTTTTTTTATAGGGTCTCTTATCCATAGATAGGATTTGGGTTCTAACTCATAATATTCAAAGGGATTCACAATATGAGTCAAAACAAGGTTTTGATAGTAATATACCTTTTCAAGGAAGGTTACAATTTCATAAAGCTATAGAGAAGGATTCAAAGTAGGTTCAAAATCATACAAGTACAAAACAAAATAGAAATTCCTAGTAGATTTATATGGTCCTACACCAGGTCATTTTCCAGTTACATTTCTAGATATAAAGCACTGAATATTCCAAATCTCCCAGTCTACACACCAAAAACTTCCCAAATCCATATGTAATCATCTAAGTGTACCCATTATCTTGTTTGTTTTGATATCATAGCATATTGTATACACTAGATATAAGAATTAATATATTGTTCTAATATTGTATAATTAATTTTGGAGATTAATTAATTATAATAACCTCCTATGGATCCCCTAACATAATTTTTAGTTTTCTTCACTCACTAATATATTAAATTTAATAAGGATGTAAAACATATATATGGTTAAGATGCACATGTAATATTTATTTTTATTATACTTCTTATCTATTTGTAGAGAAAAGTAGAAAGCATGGTATTGACTTCATTACTTATACTATTAATATATATTTTTAATAGATTACAAATAAAATATCTACAATTAATCTACTCTCTAAATATAATAATATCCTCTACTTATTTTTCCAAATCATAGAGAACTAGTGTTAGATGTAATTTGGTATTAAAGACAAATTGATTGTAATAATCTTGTGATGAGAGAAATTTTACCTCCTTCACATATGAGATTTTAATAAATTGGTAATAATTATACCTTGATAAAATATTGTTTATATTGATTTAATGTTTCAAAGGTACATTAACATATATGGGTGTTTAACTATAAATGCTAGCAAAATAATCTTAAAAACATTCAATATACCTAATTATGTTGTTCAAGAACTATGTAGACCCTTTTTAAAATGAATTTTGTTTGAAATCACATTTTATTCAATGGTTGGATAATAGATCTCATAAGCCAAGTTTTTTTTTGGATGTGATTTCTCTCCATTTCAACCTCCTAGTCAAATGTTTCTACATCGGAATTCACTATGTAAAATAATTGAATATCACGTGTTTGTAGAATAATAAATATATTAATCTACCTTTCACTTTTTTAATATTAACACCCCTATCCAATATAAAATAACCTTTATTTTACAATGTATCCACACTAACCATTTTTCCTATGACATTTTTTATACCCTTTTCATTTTTACATCTTTAGTGTTGGATTCAATATCTTAAAATTTCAAAAGAATATATTTCCCCTTGAAAACCACGTAAGGTTTTTATTAAATTCATGTTGGAATACAACATAAAATCCTTATTATTTGTAATTTTAAGTCTCTCTTCCTTTCTTTTTGTCTACATTTTTCAATTTCTTATTAATCTTTCTATAGTAATGTTAGGGATCATGTGTGGTTACATTCTTTTCACTTTAATTTATTATTATTTATGACATGCATTCTCCTTAAACAATAATCAAAATGGAAAATAATACACCTCAACAATGATATTTTGAGGAATGTACTAGATATTGAGAGTTATAAAGTGGTGTTTCTTTAGAAAAATATATTGTTTCTCTAAAAAAACATTTTGCTTGTCTAAAAAATATTCTGAATGAGATAATTCATATATAAGGTATTCAGAAGATAATCTCAATTGTATGTCATAATCCTTTTATATATATATATATATATATATATATATATATATATATATATATATATAAGGTATTCCATACATATATTAGTAATTAAATTTTTAAATAGCTAGAGAAAGTAAAATTGACACTAATAATGTTGTGTATCTTTATTTACAAAATAAAATTGTATAGAAAATAGAACTTTAGAACCATGTTACATCATTTATATACAAGGATATTGCATATACATAAAAAAAAATTAGAGGCATGGATTTTATCTTCTATATTAAATAAAAATAAAATAGATATATAAACTCACCCTTAAGAGGTTATCTATGTGAAACACCTTCCCACATACCTTGGTGAGATTAAAAATAGTCAAACTAATACAAAAAGGAAGAGAGGAAAAACATTAAGTAATTTACAAATATTTATCTTTATATTCTCCCATCCATAGTCCTTTATAAATATAGCATACATGTACATGAATTTAATAGTGTGAGAATTTATTATATCGTATGAATCTAACTTATAATTACAGGGTTAGAGGAAGAAAAAAATGTATTTTTCTAATTTAAACCCTATCTATATTTGGTTTTAATAGATATTAAAAAGGGGGCATGGTGTGGGAATTGTTGCACCATTCCACACTCCATTACCACCCTTCTTAAAAAATTTGTACCCCTTTGGAAATCATGCACTGTCCATTCGAAAAAACTACCCTCCCTATAGAGAAATTTCCTTATTCAAAATAAGATCACCCCTATAATTATAAAATGCCCTTGGGGTAGCCACCCTATAGCCGGTCAATAAGTAATAAAAGAAAAAAATCCAAAAACTTCCAATTTCTAAATAACCAATAAAATCAGCTTGTAATATTTTTTATTTTTTGACAACTGAAGTGTTAAAATTTAACATTTCATATTGTAAGAACACAATGACCTGGTGTAATGCAAAATAACAAATTTGTACGTTGATTTCGTCATTATAAGCCTTATGCAATATAGGAGATTCTCGAACCTACCATATTATGATTTGAATCATGATTAAACATGTGATCTAGTGGTCACCAATGAAACATCATGTTTTTGTAATGCCCACTTCCCTTTGACACCTTTTGTTATTGATTTCGATATTGGTGACTATACTTATGGATATTATTGTAGATTTTGATTTAGCACGATGTTAGATGTTAGAGATATTGTACTGTTGTTGATTTTGATTCATATATGATGCGTTTGGATTCTTAGAGACATTTAATATTTATGTTGATATGTTGTTGACATGGATATATATATATATATATATATATATATATAATATATATATATATATTGACATGCGATATTTTGACACACTGAGTAGACCTTGATAATTGAACTAATTTAGTGATCCTATTGATATTGATGAAATGTAGAATCGAGATGTTGTTAGAAATTGTAAATGATATAGTAATTTCCTAGATGATGATTTGATGCATATATAGATGATTGTGGATTTATATTACATATTTTATCTTGGATGTTTTAATGCAGCCACAAGGCCGAAGGAGGTATTATGTGTTTTGTAGGTAAATATATTCACAAAAAACAATGGGGAGATTAGAGACCAACCACATTGGAATGCTAGGTGAATTCAACAAGAGTCACCATGGCAAATTGTATTTTTGTGAATGTTTGTTTGAATTGTTGTTAGGGGGGTTCCCATGTGGGATCACCTCCAATTATGACCAAGGGGTTATGTGTTATTTTTTATTTAGTTCCCTTTTGTTAGTGTAGAATCGTAGCACCCCTGAATGTCTGTAACCAGATGGGTCGAGACTTTTAGTATGATTACACAACATGGAGCATCTCTCAAAGTGTGTGACCTTGCGAGTTGAGAGAGCTCTCTGAATTAAGGCCAGTTCCTATTCCGCTATCAAGGTGCATACAAATTTATTGCAGAGGATCTATTCTAAATCTACCCTATTTTACCCAGGAGACAGGGTCGAGGAGATGCAAGAAAATAAAGTAATCTAATGGGGTGATGCACCAAAGGAATGTTAGACCCTCAGTTTGTAGTTTAACATAGACCATGAAATGCAATGCAAACATTATGCACAGATGACTAAATTGCAATAAGAGATTGGAAAAACAATAACGAATACATGAGAGAGTCGAGAAACATCCATATATATATATATATATATATATATATATATATATATATATATATATATATATATATATATATATATTATTGCTCAGGATTCAATATAGTATATTACAGTGGCCAAGAAGTAAAACTTGCATTATAACCTAAAGGAGAGGTTAGAAAATATCCACAAATCCTTCTATGAACAAAAGAAAACAGGATGCATAAAAGATAAATGTCCAACCTTTTACAATGATCCCTGACCCTTCCCTTTATAGATTCAGTAGAGAGGGGGTAAGAATAGAGAAGTGGGAAAACTAGTTCGAAGCTCAACAACCATCATTAATGCCTCCTACAAATCCACCCTAAATCTATCATATTTGCATCAATACTTGTTCAGTGCCTCGAACGAGGAGGAACAACGGATCAAATCAAATCTGATTTGGTTGTTGGGGGAAAATAGATCCTGTATTAATGGCATGAAGATGTTTCTTCATTTTTTCCCCACATAACCTCTCCAAAATTAAAGTTTCAGATCTTCATGGCATAGATAAGGCCGAGATATTTCTAACAGTTCCTAATTTGTTGGATTTCGAGCATTGAGTCAAAAAATATGCCTATATGAAATTTGAATTAGGTACATACAAAATGGTGGGAACCAGCTACCAAAATGGGCCCCTTTTTTGAAATCAAACACGTGGAGGGATAGCGCATGTCTGAGGGTTGCCTTTGTATTTTGCTTTTGAAGTTGCATCGGGCTGACATGTGGCTTCTTCCGTGGATCACTCAGTTTCTTCATGTTTTGGCTAAGTATTTTACTTGGTGGGGTCATATATCTGACCAAGGACACATTGATCCCTAGTGCTTGTTTGGAAACCTTCCTCTAATTTTACTCTTGGATTAGCGTCATGCTAACACTTTGCCCCCTCCATTGGCATGTCTTTGCTTTGACTATTCAACACTGACCCTGTCCCTTTATGAGACTGGACACGTGGAGGCTCCACGCTCATTTACAAACCCACTCAGGATTTTTCCTTTCAGGGAGTTTCGGGTTGACACGTGGAATCCTCTGCATGCTCTTGTAATTTTCAATAGCCTCTCTTACCTTTTCGGGCCCTGAACATGTGGTGAGTTGGTGCTCATTCTCTTTACTTAGTTGATTTTGGGTGCACTCTATCCCATTTTTAACCTGAACTACATGGCGAGCCCATGCTCATTTGATTCTCCGCTTTTGGATCTACCTTTGGAGATGCATCAAGATGACACATGGTTGCTTCCGCTAGCACCTTTATACTTAGTCTTTTTTTAGGCCCGCCCTGTCTACCTTTTTACTTTTTACTATTGACTCTACCCCTCTTTGGGCCTGGGACATATGGGGACTAGCACTTGTTCGAGTCTCCCCTTTTGGATTCAATCTTTGGAAGCACGTCATTTCAACACTTGGCAGTGTCCTCTGTATTCTCCATATTTAGTCATTTTTTGGGCTCATTTTGAACTATTTCATAGCCTAGAGACTTTGAACCTTTGTCGTTCCTTCTCCTTTGAGCCTCTGGCTTCTTTGACACTGTCTTCTCCTTCCCTGACCCTACTATTCCATTTTAGAGCCCGCTTGCGACCTATTTCCTGGCTTTGAAGCATGGGTTTGTTCGATGCAACTGTTTCTTGAATTTCTTCTCGCATGGGGTCGTTTGATCTTTTGCAATCCCTACCACTCCATTTTTAGAGTCCCACTACAACCTGTTTGTAGGATTTGAACATGATTTCTCTGGTTTCTTCTATGTGGGGTCGTGGCTGAATAATTTTACCCAGGGGAAAAAATATGGATAACAATTTCATGACTAGCAGGGGCATATTCCTGTTAGATGAAGGGACCAGTAGCCTCAAAGAATCCATTAGGCATGGAGTCATAATTAACGGCCTATTACTTACCCTTCTTTGTAAATGGACTCTCTGATTTCCTGCTTTTCACTTTTTCCTGACCCTAAGCTTTCCCGCCCGTCCGCACTCTCAATTTTCATAAGAAATCTTGAAACAAGGCTTCTCAGAGTAGAAAATTGTTTTGACCTGAGGCTTTCATCCTTCACTGAATGGACTGCCTTGAAAATATTATTTAGTTGCTCTGCATTTTTTTTTATTTTGAAATTTACAATTGTTACAGGAAACTATGAGTCTTCTGCCATGAATGGTGAAGGTCCTAGCCTCAGTAGCTCTTGAGCAATACAAACAAAACTTTATCTACAAAGACAAAAAATCATGCATGCCTCAAATGATACATGCAAAGTGTGCACAAGCACTTCTTCTGCTGAAAAACAAAATCTACTCCTACCCCTACACTAATCAGAGAAAGAAAAGCTTAAACAAATCTTGTAACTAGCAGGGAGAAGTAGCTTCCCTTTCTCAAGAGGGATAGCCATGAAAATGATTTGACACTAAATATCGCTGTGTGTATGAGTGAAAAAATTACTATAAGCCGTTCCTCCCCCAAAATCATCAAAGTGTCTACATCAACCAAAAATACCTCCTCAAGTTGATTGGCATTGGACTCCTAGAGGTGTTGATGGTGACCCTTGGTGCCTTGATACTCATCCTCATGCCCTAAAGTAGGCACGACTAGTTTTGGCTCCTCCCTTGGCTCCAATGAAGCCAAGTATCTAATTGGGAAAGGTCTGGTCCTTTGAATCTGCCCATGGTTTTGAACTTTAACGCCAAGAATGGATCCTTCTTGCTGACCCTCATGGATGGATGGTATTGGAGGAATGATAACCTCATACTCTTTCTCTTCCTCTATAGCAGGTGTGACTTTTGGAAGAACAAAATCTTCCAAATTTAATTCAGGAGGCATATTGCAAACTATAGGTTGTGTTTTCACGTTCTCTTCCATGGCAGCAGAATCTTGTGATGAAGAATCAATGATGGGGGAGAAAATATTGCAATTTTAACTGGCTCATTCTTATCAAAACAATCTTTTGAGTTTGATAGTAAATCCAACTCTTTACTGTCTTGTTGTAACAAGGTCTCTCCCTTTTGCATAGTGATCTTAAAATTTTCATTATTTTCACCATATGAAGCCTCGTCTTCAAACATGAAGCTAGTGAGTTCAGGATCTTCCAAAAAATAAGACATTGGGAGAGGTTGAAAGGGAGAGGGGTCTGTACTTTCTTGTGTAACTGGCTCATGATTCAGTATCTTTGAATCTATCTTGGTCACCTCCATATGCTTCTTTTTAACTAGACTTGGAGTTGGTTGTTCTTCTTCCTTCTCTTGTGAAGAACATGGAAGACTCGTATCTTCCAACCTTGGCCTCAAAGAGCTGTTATGAAGTGCAGGATGTTTTCCTTGAATGTCCTCCTTCATGGAAGCAGGATTATATTCTTGGAAGATGGATGGAAGAGGAGAAAACGATGTGATCTCCTCAAGCTCCTCTTCACAAAATCAGTCTTCCAATTCTGATAGACAGTATGCCTCCTTGTTTTCCTACTACAGGTGATCTACCTCATCCATGGTGTCTTCCTAATCTGAAACTTGCTCACCATGGTTCCTCTCTTCCTCAAACATAAATTTTGAAATTTCAAACTCTTCTTCAACACTACAGCTTGAAGGGGATGAAGTGGGAGGAAGAACTAAAGGTTCTTCTGTAGCCTGCTCTACACTTGGAGCCTCTGAAACTTTATGGTCCTCCTCTATCATAGAATTATCAATCAAATCAGGCCCTTGAAATGAAATAAAAGGATCTTCGATGATGCTTTCTTCATCGAGTGGCTTCAACACTTATTTTATTTCTCGCATCTGCTCCTTTTAAATGGGACTTAGAGTTGATTGTTCTTCCTCCTCAAATGATTGTGCAGCTTGAATCAGATCATCATCCTCTTTAGACACAGTGTAATTAGGGACATTGTATTCAAGGAAAATGGGTTGATGATCTTCTTCCTTTTTTTTTGTTCCTTCTCTGTTGTAAACTTAGCCTCGACCACCATTGTCTCTTCAACATTGACCTCCTCCATTGGCTTAACCATCAAGGGTATCTTTGTAAGCCCAAATTGAGCACCCCAAATCTTTGGATTTTCTATCATTTATTCTTTTTTAGGTTCCTCTTCTTGCTTCCCTTGGCTGGTTATTTGA
The DNA here is from genome assembly GCA_019776745.2 of Taxus chinensis. Classification (NCBI taxonomy): domain Eukaryota; kingdom Viridiplantae; phylum Streptophyta; class Pinopsida; order Cupressales; family Taxaceae; genus Taxus; species Taxus chinensis. Next base: position 788,814,651 of record CM034146.1, read on the forward strand.
TTTCATCTCCCTAACATAGATTTGGGGAAGCAAGAGGAGTGGCAGATTGGGGTTCAACCGGATTTTCTATTGTTTGTGGTGGAGAGGGAGGTGAAAATTCTTATTTCTTTAGAGGGAATGACTACTTGGGAAGGAAAGGGGGAGAAGAATTGAAATGGGATGGAAGACTAGGATATGGAGAAATGAAATCAACACTTGAGTCAGGAAGTGAGGGGCTTGAATCTTGATCATGTTGAAATGATAAAGATTGAGAAAGAGAAAATGAAGAATAGGGAGCTGGTGATTGACTTACTCATTGACAAGGTTGTCTTATGTCCATCTCATAAGCCTCAATATCTTCAATCCACTATGTAAGTTGAGGCATCATTTCAACCATGAAGTCAAGCTTCTCCTAAGGGTTGTAATGTCTTGGAAATAGGCCTTCCCATGCACAAGGTGCCCTGAAACCAATCTTGAATGCCTTCATTTATGCTATGGCCCTTGACTGAACCATGTCATCCTCCATTATTTGAACCTTCCCCAGAAAACCAGAATTCTCCACATAGTTGTCACCATTGTATGCACCCCCTTGTTCTTGATAAACTCTATGGCAAAACTAAATTTGACCCTGCTCATATGGGTAAACATAAGAGTCTTGGATCTGATTATAATGTTGATTTGGAGGAGTTGGGAAATGTATTGTAGGTGAATTGCATTTCTGCTATAAGTGTGAGTTCCAAGAAGGAAATGATGCCATGATTACACAACTTCATTGAATGGGAAAAAATCAAAGAGATAGAAGAAAAAAATAGATGAAAATGGGTGGAAATTGGAGGAAAAGGTTTGCAACTTCAGAGATAGGGTTTTGGACCAGATGGAGTCACCAGATGTGCTTACATGTGTCTCAAAAGGTTGAATCTCAATAGGAAGATACCAACCTACTAAGATGAAGTGGTAAGGTGCTTCATACCTGTCCCACTGGGCATGCCAAAACTATTAGTGTAGAATCACAACACCCTTGAATGTCTGACACTAGATGGGTTTAGAATTTTAGTGTGATTGTGCAACATGGATCATCTCTCAAAGTGTGGGACCTTGTAAGTTGAGAGATCTCTCCACATTAAGGTCATTTCCTATTCCTCTATTTACGTGCATACAAATAGATTACAGAGGATCTATTCTAAATCTACTCTATTTTACCAAGGAGACAAGGTAGAGGAGATGCAAGAAAATAAACTAAGCTAATGGGGTGATACACTAAAGGAATTTTAGACCCTCCTTTTCTAGTTTAACAAAGACCATGAAATGCAATACAAACATTATGCACAGATGAACAAATTGCAATAAGAGATCAGAGAGACAATAACAAATACATGAGAGGGTCAAGAAACATCCATAGACATATATATATTATTACTCAGGAGTCGATACAGTATATTACAGTGGCCAAGAATAAAAAAATGCATTACAACCCAAAGGAGAGGTTATAAAAGATCCATAAATCCTTCTATGAAAAAAATAAGAAGGGACGTGCAAAATAGAAACATCAAACCTTTTACAATGAGCCCCTAACCTTCCCTTTATAGATTCAGCATAGAGGGAGGAAGGAGAGAGAAGTGGGAAAACTATTTTAAAGCTCAACCACCATCATTAATGCCTCCTAAAAATCCACCCCAAATCTGGTGTATCTACATCAATACTTTTTCAGTGCCTTGAAGGAGGAGGAATGGCGGATTAGGTCAAATCCGATCTGGTTGTTGGGGGTAAATAGATCCTCTATTAATGGTAAAAAGATGTTTCTTCATTTTTCCCCACAGAATATCTCCAGAATTAAATTTTTAGATCTCCATGGTATAGATGAGGCCAATATCTTTCCAACGGTGCCAGATTTGTTGGATTTCGAGCACTGAGTCAAAAAATATGCCCATTTGAAATTTGAATCAAGTCCATACAAAATGGAAAGAACCAACTACCAAAACGGGCCCCTTTTTGAAATAGGACATGTGGAGGGTTGGCGCATGTCTGAGGGATGCCTTTGTATTTTTCTTTTGAAGTTGTGTCAGGCTAACATGTAGATTCTTCCACGGCTCGCTCAGTTTCTTCATGTTTTGGCTAAGTCTTTTTCTCGGTAGGGTCATATATCTGAGCGGGGACAAGTAGAGGCCTGGCGCTTGTTTGGAAACCTTCCCCCAATTTTACTCTTGGATTAGCACTGTGTTAACACCTGGTACCCTCTACTAGTCTATCTCTGCTTTGACTACTCAACCCCGACCCTGTCCCTTTATGAAACCGAACATGTGGAAGCTCTGCGCTCATTTAGAGACTTGCTCTAGATTTTGCCTTTGAAAGAGTGTCGAGTTAACATGTGGAATCCTCCACAGGCTCTTGGACTTTTCAATGGCCTCTTACCTTTTCAAGCCCTGAACACATGGCAAGCTAGTGCTTGTTCTCTATAGTTATTCAATTTTGGGCCCACTCTGTCCCATTTTTAACTTTAACTACGTGGCGAGTCCATGCTCATTTGAGTCTCTTCTTTTGGATCTACCTTTGGAGATGTGTCGGGCTAACACGTGGTTACTTCCTCTAGAACCTTTATACTTAGTATTTTTTTAGCCCCACCCTTTCTGCCTTTTGACTTTTAGCTTTTGACTTTGCCCCTCTTTGGGCCTGCGACATGTGGGCGACTAGGAGTTCTTTGAGTCTCCCCTTTAAGATTCAATCTTTGGAGGTGCATCATTTGGAAACTTCGCAGTGTCCACTGTCTCCTCCATATTTAGTCATTTTTTGGGCTCGTTCTGAACTATTTCAGACCCCGAAGACTTCGACCCTTCACCGTTCATTCTCCTTTGAGCCTCTAGCTTCTTTAATGTTGTCTCCTCCTTCCTCAATCCTGCTATTCCATTTTAGAGCCCACTTACAACCTATTTGCTTGATTTGAAGCATGGGTTCATTCAAAGGAGTCATTTCTTGAATTTGTTCTTGCACATGGTCGTTTGATCTTTAGCAAGCCCTTCCACTCCATTGTAGAGTCACACTGCAACTTGTTTGTAGTATTTGATCGTGATTTCTCTAGTTTCTTCTATGCGGGGTCATGGCTTACCAATTTTACCTGGGGAAAAATATGGATTACACCTATATTTAATGTTAGTATGTGATTTTTAGTGATGTAATTTATTATTTTAATTATTTAGAATTTGGTGTATTTTCTCCCTTATCATTAATGGGTATAAGTATCTCTTTTATGTAATTAATCTTGTTCTAAAATAATCATGTATGGGACAAAAGTTTTCATTTATAAGACTAGATTGCTCTTGGATTTTGTGTTGTAAGTTGATTGCTTGGGACCTTGAGTGTTGTACACTCTATCCCTTCATGGAAATTCGAATTTGGCCTTAAGGGCCAATTTTGAAGGCTTTTGGGACAAGTTAAACTTGTCCCACACCTCTTAAATTACTATGCTAACCCTACCTATGGATTGGGGGGTCAAAAATAAACCCCATTAAGTGTTTTATAAGTCAAAAAGTGACATTTATTGCACTTTTCTTACTTGGGTCTTTAAATTTTTACTTAGGGGTTGTGGGATTTGTTTGTGTGTGTAAGTAAATTGTCATTTCATTCACCCACCATATTATTTGTACTGGGGTTGAGGTTTAACTTGTGAGGTGGAGTTGAGGATGAGTGATGTGGCATCCTACATGGAGTCACCTCACCCTCCTCTCCCCCTTTTCTATTTATTCAAGTTCTTTTTCTTGTTTGGGGGTTACTTCATACTTTTGTGCTCTTGCATTTTTTGGGAGTTAGAGGAATTTGGAATTGCATGTAGAATTGATGGAACTTCTTGGTGATTGTTTGGGCTTGAAGGAGCTTGGTGTTGGACTCTTGGATCAAGCTCTACAATGTAAAGGTAGGAGCTATACTCTTGCTTATTGTTCTTCTCCTATTTTTTGTTTAGATGTTTGTTTTGAATGTTTTGTTATGTTTTTTGGGTGATTTGGTAGATTTCCTAAGTGTGGTGTAGGAGGGGACTTTGGGGAGAATTCATGTAGGGAGGCATAAGAGTTTATTTCATTTTTTTGAGGAATTTTTGGGTTGGTTGCCCCACCTTGGACAAGGAATGCTTGCATTTCTTAGTTGTTTGTTTTATGAGGGAGGCATAAGAGTACGTGCGAGGCATAAGAGTGTGTAGGGGTTTTAAGATATGTATTGGAGGTTTTTAAGGTGGGCACCAATTTCCCATTGGGAGGCATAAGTGGCCTCCCCATAGGTTCTTGCTCTTTTGGCTTCTCATACTTGAAGCCTTGTATATTTTGTTTTTTTTCCTTCTTTTTTTTGTAGTTTGAGTTGGTTGTGTTTTGGAATGGTTGTGAAATTCTTGGTTTTGTGTTGTGGAAGCTAGTTATTGCCATGTGTTAGATCCAACTTTCATTGCTATGTGGTTGGGGCTTGGGGGCCAATGAGGATGATGGATTCTCCTACTCATTTGATATTTTGGTTGGGTGTAGAGTGTTTCCTCTCCCCCCATTTTTGTTTTGGATCAAGAAAGTCATGAAGGATCTATCTTGTTGGTGATGTCAAGCTTGGAGATCTTGTTAGAGTCCTTATGAAACCTTTCTTGGGATAAAACTTCCTTAGTGTTATTCCCACTTAAAGTGGAGGAACTTGTAATATTGTATTCCATTTATTTTTTCTTACATTATTGTATAATTTACCACTTCAAGTGGACGACATTGTATTGATCTTTTAAAGGAAATTTGCAATCAATTATTGGATATGAAATTTGTATTGTATATTGAAAAAGAGAAAGAAAAATTTGTGTTGTAAAGTTAGTCTTGTGAAATAGAAAAGAAAGTTATTGTCTTTATTTGAATTTTTAGTTTTTTGTGAGAAAGCAAGTTCTTTATTTTTTTTAAATAAATGAACTATACTCAGTGGGAAAGGAAAGTTTATTTTCATTGCAAGATTGTATTATTGCAAAAGAGAAAGAAGAAATATAGAAGTTGTGAGATGTTAAAAATGTATGCATAGTAAACTTGAATTTGTAACAAAGTAGTTGTAGTTATTTGGAGTATATGAGTTTTAGTGAAAATGAAAGAGACAACAAATGTGAGACATGGAATGTTGCATTTTGTAGTAATAAAAATGGAAATGGTCTTGTAAGTAGTTATGCTTTTATTCGAAAAGATAATGCTTTAAAATTAGTAGTTTTATCTAAGGAATGATTAAATGGAAGTAAATCTTACAACTTGAAAATTTAGGTGTATAAAATCAAGTTTTGAATGCATTTTTAAACATATTAGTGACTTTTTTTTTTAGAAAACTCGTAATTTTAGGTTATGTTTCTAAGAAACATGATCGCCGGCCTGTTCAGAGTGATGGTATCGTAACCGCCACTCAAGCAATGTGGAGCTCTTAGAACTGCTGCTACAGTAAGGTGACGGTCCATGGTTTGTCACCTAGGTAGGGCGGCAATCCCATGACCGCCAGCCTACTCTGGGTGGTGGTTATGTCACTTTCGATAGAAATCCCCAGATCCGTAACTTTTCAAAATTTTAAGCTTATAAAATTACCAAGGAGACTTCCAACAAATAAATAATAGCTAAATCTTATTGTTTATAGAAAATACATCTACAAATGGTAAACTAAAATCAATATTTTTCATTTATATCAATGGGGGTAGGTTTTCCCCAAATAAAGAACCCCAAATACAAATGGCTTGAAGTAAAACCAGTTTGGAAAGGAAAACCCATTTCAATCATTGAATGAAACAAGTTACAATGATATAAACTAAAACTAAACTAATCTAAGCTTGATCTCCTTGTGGAATCCTCCATAGTTCTTCCTCTCTTGCTCCCATGGCTTCTTTCTCTCCAACCTTCACATTTAACAAGAGAAAATAGGCTAAATGAGGAGAATAGAATAAAGGAAAGGTTTTATAAGAATTCATAAGGAAATTTTAGGGCTAATTTGCAACCCTATGATCTAGTGGCCACAATTGATTTGATCTAAGGGTGGAGGATAAACCCTACTTTTGTTTGGTCTGAATGTATTTTTAAATGTTTAAATTAATCCTTAAGGGTATGTGTAGATGGGTGAATGGGTCCATTTAATTACCATGGGGTGCAAAGTCCTTGTTAGTTCTTAGTATGTGTTAGGAATTTAATAAAAATACTTCAAGCTATTAGCATAATGAAACTAAATTAATTAAGAAAGAGGTTAACCATATTAGGATTGAATAGTTAACTAAAGAAGAGAAAACAATTAACCAAGTTAATTAAACTATGGCTCCTTCCTAGTTGACTTTTAATTAATCGATCTTAGAGGTAGAGTAATTTTAATATGTAATCATTTAACTATACCCGGCCTAACAATCATAAAGTTTAGTTTAGTTGTGTAAGTTAATTTAATGTACCCTAGGGGTTAACACCCTTGTAACCTTTCAACTTACAAAAAAAACAGTCGCAATTTTCAGTATAAGTGTTAGGTTTTATTGTGTTCATAAAACGTCATTTTTGTTGGTGTTACACTTGGTATAAGAGCCATGGGGTCAAAGCTTGGACCCATGAGCACACTAGAAAACATGAGACATGAACATTTAACCTAGTGTAATTTTTTTTCTTTTAAACCTAAAAAACCGCACTATCTGTTAATTGTATAATTTTAGAAAAAATAGAAAAACTAAAAAAGAGACCTAAAATGATGAACTAACTCTCACCCTTTTCTATGTAGGAGGTGTGGACCAGACGCAGGGTCCTTTCACATACACCTAGATATACCTCCTTCAGAGTAAGCAGTAGTGGCCATTCTACCTCAGATTTTACAAATGCCTTAGGATGTCAATGTTGTTATATGTGGAGGTTCCTTCAGAGGACAACTTGCTAGACATGATGTGGAGCCATCGGTGGAGGATCATGCATCTCCTCGACACATCAAGGATTATAGGGTAGAGAACTTCCATGTGGAGTTGGTGTTGTCAAAATTTCACCCCCCCCAGGGTAAATTTCGATAACATGCATCAAAAGTTGCAAAAAGGCAAATAGGGTTGATCCAGGAAAAATCGTGAAAATCGGCTAAGTCCTAGTGCTAGGGAGCAAATCGGGACATCTGGGAAAAAAATGCGCAGATTGGCTGAAAAGCCTCCAGGCAGCCCAAGGAGAAATCGAGACATCTGGGGACAAAAGTACGCGGCGGGCGTGAAAAGCCGATCCGGCCAAAAGAAAGAAAAAATTGGCTAACTGCTGAAAGTGCCAGACAGTCCAAAGCAAAAATAGGACAAGCGGGCCAAAAAGGTGCGAACCGGCTGAACCGGGTGAAAAAGGTCAAGACAGTCCGGAAATACTGGGACAATTGGGACAAATGGACGCAAACCGGCCGGTTCAGCCAAAATCAGCACAAGGAGCACTGTGCCAAATGGGACAAAGGGACGCACGGGACTCGGATCACTGAAAAAGCCGAAGAGCCAATCAAATTGCGCCCACGTGCATCGGCCAAATGAGGGACAAGGAAGCCCATTTCCGGGCGGATCGGAAGTTTTTGTCCCAAACATTTTGGGACAAGTCCGGGACAAAAAAGACACGAAGGGCACGAAAGAGCCGGCAGGCCCGCGGAGCTAATCAGAAGCATGACCACGTGTCCTCACAAGAGAAAAGGTCAAAAAAGTCAAAGGGGTGAGTTTTCGAGCACTGATCCGAAACCAATGGGATAGTGCCACGTGTCCCAGCTAGGGCCCACAAAGAAATTTCAAAGGAAAGCCCACCGAAAAGAAGAGGAGAGAGAATTATTCAGTGAATCAGAGCCTGCCACGTGTCATCCAGGTGGCAGAGCGCGGGAAGAAATTCAAAAATCTGTTTTTCGCCTATTTCATTGCCCTAAATCTTCAGATCGACATAACTTTCGATCCAGAGTTCAGATTTGCACGTTCTTTATATCAACGGAAAGCTGGTGAAATTATATACACGTTTCCAGGGTTGATCTTGCATTTTGGTTCAGATTAGAGAGAGAAAATCTAGAAACGCCTCTAGCACGAAATAACAAGCAGAAGTAATGCGTCAACGAACAACTTTAATGCAGCAGACAGTTTCGCCGCTTCTGTTAGGCAGCCCGTCGTTTCGCCAGGATCCACCGCTTCTGCCATGATGAGATGAGTTAAGTGTATTCTGGAGGTGGTTGGGGCAAATTTCAAATTCCTCTCTCTTTTCTCTCTCTTTCTTCCTTATAAATTGTAAGGAGGGGGCTTCTTTCTAAGGGTTAGACATTCTTGTTTTGCAACCCCTCCCTTCTTCTCCTGCTTGGCAGGTGGAGTTCATGGAGTTTTCAAACCTCCCATTTGAAACTGTAATGCACCTTGTGCCTCTTGGCCATTTTTTGCAGTGTATTGTATCAAACCTTCGGAGCAAATAAACGCACGACTGTGGATGTCAATTCTCAACCCTCTCATGTGTTTCATTCTTGTCATCCTCCTGATCTTTCACTGTGAATATCGTTTAATCTGTGCATGATATTGCATTGCATTTCTGTGGTCTGTGTTTATTTTGGCAAAACATGTGTTCTTCATTCCTCGGTGCATCACCCTCCTTAGCTTAGGTTTATTTTTATGCATTTCTCTCTCCCTGTCTCCTTGGTAGTTAGATTAGTTTTTTTTGGGTAAACCTCTGCGTTTTATTGGTGCATCTAAACAGAGGAATAGGAACCAGCCTCTAATCTGGAGATTCCTCTCTCGGTTTCACAAGTCCCCACACTTGGAGAAAGGATTCAATGTTATGCAATCACACTGGATGCCTAAGTGATCAACCTAGAAACTCTGATCTGCATCCAGGGGTGCTGTGATTTTACACTCAACAGTTTTGGCACGCCCGATGGGACAAGAGGTCTCATCTTTATTGCAGCAAAGTTGATATGCATCTGCTGCAACTTTCTTGCTTAAAAAAGACCTATTATTTGCATATCTGGCGACTCCACTGGGAAGAATCAACTGGTTTCAGCAGTACAAGGCCTAAAAGCTTATGAAGAAGAATCACAAGGTCAAGAGCTGGAGAAGAAGAGGTGTTGTTTGAATACCTGCAATTATCTCCAAGAAGAAGGCCAAAGAGGAAGAAGGATTCAAAGGTCTCCATCTCCACCAAACATAACTCTCTCAACTCCTCCACTTGACAGGCCTTTCCTTTCAATACACAAGGGTTTTAAGACCAATCAGAATGGCACAACCAGTAAACCCATATGTCAACTTCACAGGCAGTAGCCCACTCGCTCTCAATGCACAAAATCCAATCCCAATTGCAGCATTAAAGAACATTCCATACTTCACTGGAGAAAACCAGACCACTCCTGGTGACCATGTCAAGGACATTGTTAACATTTATGCAATCCATGAGATCGATGAGATGTAAGTAGCTGTCAAATTGCTGGCATCTTCATTCAAGGGGGAAAGCATTGCAATGGTTTAGGAGCCTTGGAGCCTGGCTCTATCACAAACTGGAATCAGCTGTGTATCGCACTTCATGATCAATTTGGAGAGAAGGGAGACAACTTGTCTCTTTTGGAGCAGCTGATAACCATCAAGAGAGCCTCCAATGAGCAGCTAACTAACTTCAACTTCAGATTTCAAAGATCTTGGGATAGAAATTCCAGTAGCAGTCAGGGCAACAGCAGAAGGTGCTTTTCTATACTACCTTAAAGCTTTAAATTCTGATATTTCTATGCTGGTTCAATCTATGGGAGGCACAACTATCCCTGCTACTTATAGTATTGCCATTAGAGCTGAAAATTGTTTGATTCAAGCTAGCAAGCTAGCTCCTAGGCCTCCAATACCATTATATCCAAGTTTAGAGAGCCCAAGTACTAGTCAAACACCTATCTTAGCTCCTATTCCCACTCCTAGGAATCAGAGTTCAAATGAAGCTTCTACTTCATCTCCAAGTGCCCCCAAATGAGCTTCAAGAAGTCATGAAGCAACTCCAAAATTTAGGGAATGAGCTGGTCACACTCAAGAGATAGCAAGCTCAAGGTTTTAGACCTTCGTATTAGCCTCAAGCTCAACCAAATAGGCAGCCATATCAGCCTCAAAGGCCACCTAATCTAGCTGCAAACATGAATCAAACAAGGCCTCCTATCAATAGACCTTTCCAACCCTATAATCCAAATGCCATATCTGCGTCTAAGGCATTTAGTACTAGCACAAAATAACATGGCACAGGAGTACGACTGGTGTTACCCTTGCAATCTACCTCACAATCAGTCAGCATGTTTCAATGGTGCACTAAATCAGGCCTTGATGGTGCAAACCATTGGTGTTACTCAAGATCCAAGCCAGGAGGAGAATCAACAGCAAGAAACGCAACAAGAAGGACCTCCAATAGAAACCACATTGGCAAATTGGCAAACGGAAGACTTCTGTGGAGTTAACCAACATCCTTTTCAAGGCGTGGCTGCCAATACACGGTCAAAGAAGAGAAGCATAGAAGAGGGACCAACCGTCTAATCCAGTTGTTTCTCAACCCACTCTTACACAACAAGGGGTCAGTAGACCAAACGCAGCTCCAAACCTGCAAAATCAACCCAAGGTCCCTGTTGTAGCAACACATGCAACCCGTTCAAGTTCCAGAAAAGGTTGTACCAAGTAAGGGGCAGCAAAAGGACAGTTCATCCCCTTTCAACATCATCGATCAAATGAAGAAGACACATGTGAACATTTCCATGTGGGAATCACTGGCGATCCCAGGACAACGAGACTTATTGCAAGCTGCAATGGCTAATTGGTCTGCCACGAATGTATCAAACCGGGGACATGAGAAAGTTCTCACTAATGCAGTGCAACATGATGGGGGTCAGACAAGGAAAAATTTGAAGCCTCCACCATTCTATGTTTCATTGATTGTTGGAAACCACTTGGTGCACAACTGCATGTTAGATTCAGGGGCCAGTAGTTCAGTAATGCCGAAGCAAATAGCGGATCAGCTAGGTTTGAAATATGAGCCAGTGCTGAAAGGAGTAGTACAGCTAGATGGAACGGCAGTAGGGACTGTTGGAGTCATCAAGGGGTTAAGCCTAACACTACATTCCTGTCCTAATGTTACAGTTTTGCAAGATGTGTCTGTGATTGACCTTCCGCCACTCTTTGCGTTGTGTCTATCAAGAGACTTCACTGCGAAAATCGGTGGATATTTATCTGCAGATTGGTCACACATGATTTTTAGGACAAGGTATGGGGCCAAAGCAACAATCAGGTCAGAATCAATTGCCAATTTCCATATTGAGCCTTATGTACCAGCTCCTATCAATGCAAATTGCTCAGCTTTTGATCAGGAGGAGTGTTCAAGTGATCTAGAAATAGGTACTAAGGTCGAGGGAATTCCTGATTTAACTTTGGATGAATGGGCAAACAAAAGTCATGAATTTGACCCATACAAGGAAATTGAAGAATCTAAATTGGGCGCGTATTGTATACACGAGGAAAATTCACCCATCCCCGACATCATTCAGCCTGAACAAAAGGATGAAAACAAAGTCTGGAGATTATTCTTCGATGGTTTGAGAAGCAGACAAGGTTCTGGAGGCGGTGCAGTGTTGATTTCACCACAGGACATCAAATATTTTTCAGCTTTTCGTTTCCAGTTTTCCTATTCGAACAACACGCCTGAATACGAAGCATTGATTCATGGACTTCATTGGGCCAGGAAAAAGGGCATAAAGAACTTGCAGGTGTTTGGAGATAGCGAGCTAATCTTCAACCAAGTTAGGGGACAACATGCTACAAAGAACGACTTGTTGAGGAGCTACAAGAATAGGGTATGGGACCTCATTGAGGATTTTGAAGCTTTCAACATTGTGTCCATACCCAAGAAGAAAAATGAAGCGTGCAGATAGGCTCGCAGCAGTTGGAGCAACGTTTGATGTGGTTGACAACATCAGAAGAGAAAAAATGCAGCCACACATCCATGTGGTTGTAAGGCCAGCAGTTCCAGATAATAACACAAGCTGGCAGGTGTTTGAGAACGATCAACAGATCGTCAATTTCTTACAAGAAGAAGCTGAATTTTCAGCTAGGAATCAGGACAGATTAGAGCAGTAGTATGGGGATCAAGTAGTGCAGCTACGGACAAACAAGCTTCCTAAGGGTTTGGTAACATTGGATTCTATCTTCAACCCTAACAACCAGTTCCATAAGGAAAAGGCAAACATACAGGTCAAGAGAGAAGATTCAGAGCCAATTCCGGTTGGGGAAGGCAAAACACTTCAAATTGGCAAAGTGGCCACTGAACAGGAGAAATAAAATTTCATACAACTTTGCCAAGAATTTCCAGATGTCTTCGCTTGGAGCTATGAGGACTTAAGAGGATTCGATCCAAATTTGGCACAACATACCATAGAATTGGATCCAGATGCCAAGCCCATCAGGCAGAAGCAGAGACCAGTCAACCCTCACATTGAGCCTCTAATGAAGAAGGAGCTTAACAAGCTAATCGAGGCAAGCATTATATTCCCTATCAAGCACTCAAGCTGGGTTGCAAACTTGGTTCCGGTCAGGAAGAAGAGTGGAGAAATCAGGTTGTGTGTGGACTTCCGAGACCTCAATAGGGCATCTCTCAAAGACCATTACCCACTCCCTTCAATGGAACAAATATTGCAAGTAGTATCCGGTTCAGAGAGATTCTCTCTCCTAGATGGCTACTCAGGGTATAATCAGGTGATGGTGAAAGAAGATGACCAATTCAAGACGGCTTTCACCACCAAATGGGGGACCTATGCCTACAAGAAAATGCCATTTGGGCTATCAAATGCTGGAGCCACCTTCCAAAGGGCAATGGATATGGCATTCAAGGGGTTGATCAATAAAATAGTTTTGATATATCTTGACGACATCACTGTATTCTCAAAAAATGTAGCGGATCACCTCTGTCATTTGAAGCAACTATTTCAGAGGTGTAGAAGATTTGGGGTATCATTGAATCCCAAAAAATGCATATTCTTGGCTCACGAGGGAAAACTCCTTGGCCATATTGTCTCCAAGGAAGGATTAGCAATTGATCCAGAGAGGTTTGAAGCCATAAGAGCTCTGTCATTGCCAAGCCACAAGAGGGCCCTTCAGAGTTTCCTGGGAAGGATAAACTTTGTTCGAAGGTTTGTCCCAGATTTTGCGGTCCTTGTCAAGCCCATCACCAAAATGTTAAAGAAAAGCATGGCTTTCAAGTGGACGGAAGAAGGCAAGGAGAGTTTTGAAGCAATCAAAGAAGCCATCTCCCAAGCACCCACTCTCATCAACCCAGACTTTTCCAAGGATTTCATCCTCTATGCATTTGGAGGTGATGACACTATTTCTGCCATTCTGGTACAGCAGAACAAAGCTAATGATGAGCAGCCGATTGCCTTCTTCAGCCAGAGCCTAGGTGACTACGAAGTGAGGTACTCTTTTATTGCAAAGCATGTGCTTGCAGTAATCAGAAGCTTGAAGAAATTCAAGCATTTAGTCTCAAACAACAAGGTCCAGTTATTGGTCTCACATGCTGGGGTTAAGGACTTCCTCCTCAACAAGGATTTGAATGAGAAAAGAGCAGGATAGATCACCCGTGTCATGGAGTATGACGTTGAGATCAAGATCACCAAGCTGGTAAGAGGCAAAGGTTTGTGTGAGCAGCTCGCTTCCAAACAACCAGACAGCCCAGAAGATGAAGAAGATGCTATCCTGCTATTACAAGATGATCAAGAACAGGAAAATGATGATGTGTCCACTCCCTGTTGGACTCAGAGTATGATACATTTCCTACAGACGGGCATGTACCCTCTAGAAATGAGCAAAGCGAAAAGAAGGTACTTCAGATTACAAGCAGTTCCATATGTGCTTTCTGATGGTGTTTTGTTCAAAAGGGACATAATGGGTGTTCTATTGAGATGCATTGGGACAGGTCAGATTGAGAGGGTCTTACAAGAGTTTCATGATGGGGAGGCAGGAGGCCATTTCACCCCACGAGTAACAGCTCTCAAAATCATGAAAGCTGGTTATTATTGGCCTACTGTATTCAGTGATTGCTACTCATGGGTTAAGAAATGCAAGAAATGTGCATTCTTCACAGGGAAAGGAAGGCTTGCAGCACTGCCCATTACGTCCAATTTCAGTTGACCATCCATTCATGCAATGGGGATTGGACTTCATTGGAGTCATCAATCCCAATTCGAGTCAAGGCCACAAGTGGATTCTTACAGCGACAGACTATTTCACCAAGTGGACCGAAGCAGTAGCACTCAAAGAGGCGAAGTGAGTCTAACATACTAGACTTTTATGAAGGAATAATAACCAGGTTTGGTGTGCTGGCCACCATCATATCAGATAATGCATTAGCATTCATAGGTTCAAAAATTACAGAATGGGCTGTCAAGAATGGAATCTATTTGAGCACCTCTTCAAATTATTACCCGCAGGGTAATGGACAGACAGAGTCCACAAACAAGAATTTGCTGAGAATCATCAGGAGGACTCTGGATGAAAATCAAAGAACATGGCATACCAAGGCTAAAATCAGCATTATGGGCTGACAGAATAACTGCCCAAAGAGGTCTATAGGTAATTCTCCCTACAAGCTTGGTCTATGGGAAGGAGGCAGTATTGCCTATATCATTAGAATTGCCAGCCTTGGAGCTCATGAAGCAGCTTGGAGTTATCTGAGTTTGAACCAATGGAGGTCAGGTATGCGGAATTGATGGAATTAGAAAAAATCAGAGAACATGCAGTTCAGACGATTGAAAAGGATCAGGCCGTAGTAAAAAGATGGTTTGATAAGAGAGCTAAGAGCAAGGACCTTCCAGGAAGGGAACCTAGTTCTGAAATGGGATGCAGATCGAGAAAAACCAGGAAGGCATTCCAAGTTTGATACCATCTGGAGTGGTCCCTACATGGTCACGGGATGCAAAAATAGTAATGCCTTCCAATTGTCTGCATTGGATGGAGAGGAACTTCCGATTCCGGTTAACGAAATCTATCTTAAACATTGCTACTAAAAGAAATGTTTTACCCTTGTAGATATTAGTTTAGATTTTTCTTAATTCCTCTAAGTGCGTATGCACATTGTCCTGTTGTAGTTAGGTTTCTTTTTCCCTAAGTGCTTTGGCACAAGTTTCGCTGCTCTCAGGTTGTTTTCTACAGTTCAGAGTGTTGCTGGAGAAGAAGTTGCAGTATCAGGCTCGTTTCAGGTTATTTCTTATAACTCCATGCCCAATGGATTGCTAAAAGGCCACTGATCTTCTACCTAGCAGGCAGGTGACCCCGTTGAGTCGTCAAAACTGTTGTCAAAATTTCACCCCCCCAGGGTAAATTTTGATAACATGCATCAAAATTTGCAGAAAGGCAAACAGGTTGATCCAGGAAAAATCATGAAAATCGACTAAGTCCTAGTCCTAGGAGCAATCGGGACATCTGGGACAAAAATGCACGGATCGGTCGAAAAGCCTCCAGGCGGCCCAAGGAGCAATTGGGACATCTGGGACAAAAGTACGCGGCAGGCGTGAAAAACCGATCCGGCTTGAAAGAGAGAAAAAATTGGCTAACTGCTGAAAGGGCCAGACAGTCCAAAGCAAAATGGGACAAGCGGGCCAAAAATGGCACGAACCGGTTGAACCAAGGGTGAAAAAGGGCCAGACAGTCCAAAGAAAAATGGTTGACAAGCGGGCAAAAAAGACGCGAAGGGTGCGAAAGAGCCGGCAGGGCCGAGAGCCAATCAGATCAGAATGACACGTGTCTCAAGGAGAAAAGGTCAAAAAAGTCAAAGGACGAGTTTTCGAGCACCGATCTGAACCAATGGGATAGTGCCACGTGTCCCAGCTAGGGCCCACAAAGAAATTTCAAAGGAAAGCCCACCGAAAAGTAGAGGAGAGAGAATTATTTAGTGAATCAGAGCCTGCCACGTGTCATCCAGGTGGCAGAGCGC
The DNA here is from genome assembly GCA_019776745.2 of Taxus chinensis. NCBI lineage: Eukaryota > Viridiplantae > Streptophyta > Pinopsida > Cupressales > Taxaceae > Taxus > Taxus chinensis. Next base: position 788,830,541 of record CM034146.1, read on the forward strand.
GGGAAGAAATTCAAAAATCCGTTTTCGCCTGTTCCGTGCCCTAAATCTTCAGATCGACATAACTTTCGATCCAGAGCTCAGATTTGCACGTTCTTTATATCAACGGAAAGCTGGTGAAATTCTCTACACGTTTCTAGGGTCAATATTGCATTTTGGTTCAGATTGGAGAGAGAAAATCTAGAAACGCCTCTGGCACGAAATAACAAGCAGAAGTAATGTGTCAACGAACAACTTTAATGTAGCAGACAGTTCGCCGCTTCTGTTAGGCAGCCCGTCGTTTCGCCAGGATCCGCCACTTCTGCCATGATGAGATGAGTTAAGTGCATTCTGGAGGTGGTTGGGGCAGATTTCGAATTCCTCTCTCTTTTCTCTCTCATTCTTCCTATAAATTGTAAGGAGGGGCTTCTTTCTAAAGGTTGGACATTTTTGTTTTGCAACCCCTCCCTTCTCTCCTGCTTGCAAGAGAATTCGTGGAGTTTTCAAGCCTCCCATATGGACTGTAATGCTGTTGTGCCTCTTAGCCATTGTAATGTATTGAATTGATCCTTTGAGCAATATATATGTCTGTGATTAAATTTAAATCCTCTCATATATTCATTGTTGTCATTTTGATCTCTCATTGCATTTCGGTTACCTGTGCATGGTGTGGTATTGTATCTATATGTTCTGTGTTTATTTTTGCAAAGCTTATGTTCTTCATTCCTCGGTGCATCACCCCCTTAGCTTAGGTTTATTTATATGCATTTCTCTCTCCCTGTCTCCTTGGTAGTTTATTTAGGGTTTTTTGGGTAAACCTCTACGTTTCATTGGTGCATCTGAACAGAGGAATAGGAACCAGCCTTCTCTGGAGAATCCTTTCTCATTTTTCAAGTCCCACACTTGGAGAAAGGATTCAATGTTATGCAATCACACTGGATGCCTGAGCATCAACCTAGAAATCTGATGTGCATCCAGGGGTGCTGTGATTTTGCATCAACAGTTGGCTAGGGCAGAGTCACCACAGAGAGGGCATAGAGATAGGATTTCATAATATAGGGACAGATCTCGGAGCCCTAGTTAAAGAGACCTAGGGGTCATCAGACATCAGTTGTAGACCATATCAGGGAGATCCTGAAGCTATGACCATCTCACTATTTGGGAGATACAGGTGGTTTTTCAAAAAGAGGCTTGGCTAGTGAGGTTGAGTAGATGCTTCAAGCTCTGCCCTAGTACTAGAAACACAAAATCTTGTGTTGTGATCCATCTTCTGAGGGATGGAGCAGGAGTCTAGTAGAGGATTGAGGAGTAGAAAATCCATTTTGACTTAGAAACAGTTACCTGGGAGCTATTCAAGGAGCATTTCAGGAGAAGGTATCTACCCAGGAGGTTTATTTAGCAACAGATAGATGAGTTTCACAACCTCCATCAGGCATCTATGACTATAGCTTAGTATGAGAGTCGATTTCTAGACCTACTCCAACATGTCAACTATATGTAGGATAAGAAGGTACTGATTCACATGTTCATCAGGGGCCTAAACTTGGATTTGGGTGGTACAATGCGCATTCATTGCCCACCGACATTAGCAGAGGTCGTGGAGAATGCCTATATTACAGAGGAGACATGGGGGAAGATGCATCAGGCTAGAGACAGAGTATAGAGCCACATCCAGCAGATGTAGGATGACAGATCAAGTGGGTCAGTTCCTCCTCCTCGTGGTGGATAGGGTTTAGAACAGTCTTCATTCAGGCCACCACAGTAGCCACCTCAGCAGCAGACCCACCCACCTTATAGACCTCCTCAAAAATTTGATGCACATAGGGGGTGGAGTATGGAGCCTCATCCTAGGGGTCACATTAGGACACAAGGTGCACTGAGAGCTCAATCAATAAGATCTTGTCAGTAAAGACCCCAGTAGTCCATAGTTGGGTCATCAGGATCTGTAGCTCAAACCTAGAGGGGACATGGAGATAGGGTTTTAGGACATAGAGATAGATCTAGGACCTAGGCCAAGGGATGAGCTAGAGATCCTGAAGCTAACCAGTGGGAGTTATATCTCACTGGAGAGGACCAAGTAACTATTATGGTTGTCACAACAGGTGTGAATACATGTATGATGAGATGGTTAGGATCTATACAAAGGAGACATCATTAGAGGGTTATGCCCCTCATCCTCCTCATGGCAGACATGGTTCTGGACATTCATCTTTTAGGACACCACAACAGTGACCTTAAGAACCCTAGTAACAAGGGTAGGATATAAATCTCAAATGGGACATCATTAGAGAGAATGCCCCCAGAACCCTAGTACCAAGGGGATATAAATCTCAAAGCCTACTATTGGATATATGGGATGGAGCCATCGGATATACACAATGATCAAGAACCACCAGGCTAATCACAAGAGTACCGTGATAGAGATGACAGGTAGTATTGGTGGTATTTCTACCTATATATTGTTTGATTCTAGTTCCTCTTATTCTTTTATTACACCATCCCTAGTAGAGCATTGTAGGCTAGTGGCAATTAGGCAGGATCGTAGTTAGGACGTCGAGATGGCCTCTAGAGAAAAAATGTTTGTAGACTCCTTAGTTAAGGAGTGTGTAGTGGATTTGGGACCCTTCACCACTACCTCAGATATTCACATCCTTCTCTTGGGTTCATATGGTGTCATCTTGGGCATGGATTAGTCGTCTGCACACAGAACTAGAGTGGACTATTACCATAAGACTATTATTTGTACAGATGATTTAGGACTTGATTCCACGATAGAAGGAGTTAGGAGACCCATTTCCATTTTCACTATCTTCGCTATGTACAACTTAAGTGGTGTGTGCGACAAGGTTATTAGATGTATGCTATTATGTTTAGTGATAGATCTAAGGATGAGTCTAGTGGACCATCCCTTTATGACCATCACATTTTGAGAGAGTCTGATGATGTTTTTCCAGGGGAGCTACTAGGGTTACCTCCCCCATGTGAGATATATTTTCACATAGATCTAGTTCTGGGTGTAGGAACTATCTCCCTAGCACCTCATCAAATGACTACCGCTAAGCTCTATGAGCTCAAGTTGTAGCTTGAGGGCCTTCTGGAGAAATTCCTAATTCATCCTAGTGTATCCCCTTGGGGTGCACCGGTGATTTTCGTGAAGAAGGACGGATCTCTACGGTTTTGTATTGATTAACACGAGCTAAACCAAGTAATGATCAAGAATCCTTACCCCCTTCCACGCACTGATGATTTATTTGATCAGATGAAGGGGGCCACAGTTTTCTCCAAGATAGATCTTAGGTCAAGTTATCATCAGCTGAGGATCATGGAGGTAGACATTCATACGACCTCCTTCCGTATGATATATGGACACTACAAGTTCACAGTGGTACATTTTGGTCTGAAAAATGCCCCCACAGTATTTATGAGCTTGATGAATGGGGTATGGATCACTTCGTGCTCATATTCTTTGACAACATTCTAATTTACTCATGTATGCGTGAGGAGCACAAGGAGCACCTTCGCCATGTTCTTCAGTGTCTTTATGAGAAGCATCTTTACGGGAATCTAGAGAAGTGTGTGTTCTTTCAGGCAGAGGTGCAATAATTGGGGCACATCATTTATGGGAAAGGTATTGCAGTTTATCCTTCCAAGATTTGAGCTATCATTGATTGGCCAGCACCCACTAGCATGATCAAGTTGCGAAGCTTCATGGGTTTGGCAGGATATTACAGGGTATTTGTTTAGGAATTTTCTCAGATTGCGTACCCCATCATTTCCATTTAGTGCAGAGGGAATAATTTTGTCTAGTTAGATAGTTGTGAGCAGGCCTTCAGGACACTAAAGAAATGCCTCACGATGGCACCCATTCTTATAGTGTCAGATTCTTAGGGTGATTTCTTCATTTGCATAGATGCTTCTTTAGCAAGACTTGGAGGTTTGTTGATGCAGGAGGGTAGAGTAGTTTCTTTTGAGTCTCAAAAACTCAAGGATTATGAGCTCAATTATCCAACTCATGATCTTGAGCTTACAGCAGTTGTGCATGCCTTGGTGCAATGGAGACACTTCTTTCTTGGCCAGAGATTTACACTCAGGACTGACCACTTGAGTCTTCGCCACTTCTTCATACGTTGGATGGATTTGATTTTTGAGTATGATATGGAGATAGAGCATGTGAAGGGGAAGGAGAACATGGTTTCAAATTCCCTGAGTAGACAGAGACATGTGGCTATGGCTACTTTAGTGGGTATAGATTTACAGAGAAGGATTTTACAGTAGCTTCCTCACGATAGTTTCTACCTAGCAGCCAAAGCAGAGATTGAGTCTCAGAGACCCCTTGAGGGGAAATTTGATGGATTTTCATTAGAGTAAGATGGTCTTCTTAGATGTGGAGGTTGGATATATATTCCTAGAGATGGAGGCTTGAGACTGGAAATTTTAACAGAGGCTCATCGTGCACCTTATTCATCCCATCTCGGGTTGAAGAAGATGCATGCCACTTTGAAATAGTTTTACCATTAGAGGGAACTTCAAAGATATGTGGCTCAGTTCGTGTCACATTTTTTTAGAGTTTCAGAGGGTGAAGGTGTAGCATCATCATCCAACCAGCTTTCTTTTTCCTCACTCCATACCGGAGTGGAAATGTGACACCATTTCCATGGACTTCATTGTTGGGTTACTAACGTCAAGATACCACCACAATGCCATCATGGTCATGGTGGATAAATTGACAAAAGTGGCTAATTTTTCTCTGGTGAAGACCACCTACATAGCTAGTGAAGTGGTACGGGTGTATCTTGATGATATTATCTAATTACACGGGATTCCACAGAAGATCATTTACAATCAGGATCCTTTATACACTTCCCACTTCTGGACCACCATGTAACATGCTTTACAGACGAGGATCAATTTTAACACATCATATCACCCTGAGATAGATGGAGAGACTAATCAGGTGAACAAAATACTGGAGGACATGCTTAGGATGTACATTATTGATCACCATTTGAGATGGGAGGAGTATTTGTACTTGGTTTATTTTGCCTACAATAATAGCTTCCAGAGTTCGATATTCATGGCTCCTTTTTAGGCATTATGGTAGGGAGCATAGGACACCTCTAAGTTAGGATAGGTTAGAGGAAAGGTTTTCTCTTAGCCTAGCCTTATTGCAGGATATGGAGCAGAAGGTTTTCTTGATCAAGAAAAGATTGTAGGAGACACAGGACAGGTATAAAAATATGTGGATTAGCATAAGACAGATCGTATTTATGAGTTGGGCATGAAGATGTTTCTTCGTGTCAGACTGTAAAATATCCCTATCCATTATGGAAAAGGTTCTAAGATTTCTCTTAGGGTTTTGGGTCCCTTTGAGATCTTGGAGTGGATCGGTTCCTTGGCCTATCATCTAGCGTTGCCACGTACCTTGTCTCACATCCATGATGCATTTACCATTTTCGTAGGATATATATTTTTGATCCTTCTCACATATTATATTGGACCACATTGCATGTGCAGGATCAAAGGCAGGTGATGGTGAAACCCATCCATATTATAGATTGCATGACCCTGGGCCTTCGAGGAAGAGAGATTGACCAAGTTTGGGTCCAGTGGAATAGATGTGATGAGACTGCAACTACATGGGAGGATGCTACATTACTACGATTTAAGTTTCCACACCTATTCCGATGACTTCCAGGAGGAAGTCAAGTCTAAGGGGAGGGGGATGTAGTGCCCACTTCCCTTCGACACTTTTTGTTATTGATTTCGATATTGTCGACTATACTTATGGATATTATTGTAGCTTTTGATTTAGCATGATGTTAGATGTTAGATATATTGGACTATTCTTGATTTTGATTCATATATGATGCATTTGGATTATTAGAGACATGTTATATTGATGTTGATATGTTGTTGAGATGGTTATGTGTGTGTGTATATATATATATATATATATATATATATATATATATATATATTGACATGCGATATTTTATCACACTGAGTAGACCTTGATAATTGAACTAAGTTTGTGATCCTACTAATATTGATGAAATGTAGAATCGAGATATTGTTAGAAATTGTAAATAATATCGTAATTGTCTAGATTGTGGATTTATATTACATATTTTAACTTGGATGTTTTAATGCGGCCATGATGCCGAAGGAGGTATTATGTGTTTTTTAGGTAAATATATTCACAACAATCAACGAGGGGATTAGAGACCAACCACATTAGAATAATAGGTAAATTCAACAAGGGTCGCAATGGCAACATGTATTTTTGTGTATGTGTGTTTGAATTATAGTTAGGGGGTTCCTATGGGGGCATCACCTTCAATTGTGACCAAGGGCTTATGTGCTGTCTTTTATTTAGATTCCTTTATTTAATGTTAGTATGTGATTTTCAGTGATGTAATTTATTATTTTGATTATTTAGAATTTGGTGTATTTTTCCCATTATCATTAATGGGTATAAGTGTCTCTTTTATGTAATTAATCTTGTTCTAAACTAATCATGTATGGGACAAAAAAATTTATTTATTAGACTAGATGGCTCTTGGATTTTGTGTTGTAAGTTTAGTACTTGGGATCTTGAGTGCTGTACACTCTACCCCTTCATGGAAATTCGAATTTGACCTTAAGGGATAATTTTGAAGGCTTGTGGGATAATTTAAACTTGTCCCACGCCTCTTAAATTGCTATGCTAACCCTACCTATAGATTGGGGGGTCAAAAATAGACCCCATTAAGTGTATTGTAAGTCAAAAAGTGACATTTATTGCACTTTTCTTACTTGGGTCTTTAACTTTTTCCATAGGGGGTGTGGGATTTGTTTGTGTGTGTAAGTAAATTGTCATTTCAGTCACCCACCATATTATTTTCACTGAGGTTGAGGTTTGACTTGTGAGGTGGAGTTGAGGATGAGTGATGTGGCATCCTACATGGAGTCACCTCACCCTCCTCTCTCCCTTTTCTATTTATTCAAGTTCTTTTGCATGTTTGGGGCTTACTTCGTTCTTTTGTGCCCTTGAAATTTGTGGAAGTTTGAAGACTTTGGAAGTGAATGTAGAATTGTTCGAGCTTTTTGGTGATTATTTGGGCTTAAAGGAGCTTGGTGTTGGACTCTTGGATTAAGCTCTACCATGGAAAGGTAGGAGTTATACTCTTTCTTATTGTTCTTCTTTTATTTTGTGTATGAGCTTGGTTTGAATGTTTTGTTATGTTTGTTGGGTGCTTGGGTAGATTGCCTAAGTGTGGTGTAGGAGGGGACTATGGGGATAATTCATGTAGGGAGGCATAAGAATTTATTTCATGTTTTGGAGGAAGTTTTAGGCTGAGTGCCCCACCTTGGACAAGGAATGCTTACATTTCTTACTTGTTTGTTTTAAGAAGGAGGCATAAGAGAATGAGGGAGGCATAAGAGTATGTGGGAGGCATAGGAGGTTCTTGAGTGAGGCATAAGAGTGTGTAGGGGTTTTGAGATATGTATTGGAGGTTTTTAAGGTGGGCACCCATTTCCTATTGGGAGGCATAAGTGGCCTCCCCATAGGTTCTTGCTCTTTTGGCTTATCATACTTTAAGCCTTGTATATTTTTTTGTTTTTCCTTCTTGTGTTTGTATTTTGAGTTGGTTATGTTTTGGAATGGTTGTGAAATTATTGGTTTTGTTTTTTAGAATCTAGTTATTGCCATGTGTTGGATCCACCTTTCATTGCTATGTGGTTGGGGCTCCAGGGCTAATGAGAAGGATTGATTCTCCTCCTCATTGGATGTTTTGGCTGGGTGGAGAGTGTTTCCTCTCCCACCATTTTTGTTGTAAATCAAGCAAGTCATGAAGTAGCTATCTTGTTGGTGGTGTAAAGCTTGGAGATCTTGTTAGATTCCTTATGAAACCCTTCTTGTGATTAAATTTCCATAGTTTTATTCACGCTTAGAGTGGAGGAATTTGTAATATTGTATTGCATTTTTGTTTGCTTACATTCTTGTATGATTTCTCACTTCAAGTGGAGGACATTGTATTGATCGTGTGAAGGAAATTTGCAATCAATTATTGGATATGAAATTTGTATTGTAAATTGAAAAAGAGAATGAAATATTTGTGTTGTAAATTTAGTCTTGTGAAATAGAAAAGAAAGTTATTGTCTTTATTTGAAGTTTAAGGTGGTGGTTCATGGTTTGTCACTTAGGTAGGGCGGTGGTCCCAAGACCGTCGGCCTACTCTTGCGGGCAGTTCTATCACTTTCAACAGAAATCCCCAAATCCATGATTGTTCAAACTTTAACTTGGCCTAATCCGAATTTTGAACTTGTAAAATTACCAAGCAGACTTCCAGCAAATAAATAATGGCTAAATCTTATTGTTTAAAGAAAATACATCTACAAATGGTAAACTAAAACTACTCTTTTTCATTTATATCAATGGGGGTAGGGTTTTCCCTAAATAAAGAACCCCAAATACAAATGGCTTGAAGTAAAACTAGTTTGGAAAGGAAAACCCATTTCAATCCTTGAATGAAACAAGTTACAATGATATAAACTAAAACTAAACTAATCTAAGCTTGATCACCTTGTGGAATCCTCCATAGTTCTTCCTCTCTTGCTCCCATGGCTTCCTTCTCTCCAACCTGTAAATTTAACAAGAGAAAATATACCAAATGAGGAGAATAGAATAAAGGAAAGGTTTTATAAGAATTCATAAGGAAATTTTAGGGGTAATTTGGAACCCTAGGATCTAGTGGCCATAATTGATTTGATATAAGGGTGGAGAATCAGCCCTACTTTTGTTTGGTGGGAATGTATTTTTAAATTTTTAAATTAATCCTTAAGGGTATGTGTAGATGGGTGAATGGGTCCATGTAATTGCCTTGGGGTGCAAAGTCCTTATTAGTTCTTAGTATGTCTTAGGAACTTAATAAAAATGCTTCAAGATATTAGGATAATAAAACTAAATTAATTAAGCATAAAGTTAACCATATCAGGATTGAACAGTTAACTAAAGAAGAGAAAACAATTAACCAAGTAAATTAAACTATGGCTCCTTCCTAGTTGACTTTTAATTAATCGACCTTAGAGGTAAAGTAATTTTAATATTTAATCATTTTACTAGACCTGGCCTAGCAATTGTAAAATTGAGTTTAGTGGTGTATGTTTATTTAATGTATCCCTAGGGGTTAACACCCTTGTAACCTTTCAACTTACAAAACAAAAAATAATTACAATTTTCGAAATAAATGTTAGATTTTATCATGTTCCTAGAATGTCATTTTTTTTGTGTTACATTTGTCATGGAAAGCCCTAGAAGATTAGCTTACAATATTTTAATAAGAAATAAAATTATAAAATTACAAGATGGGATTATGTGTATAATAAAATAAATACACGAGATATATTAAAACTACTATAGAAATTCCATTAATTGTATCTAAATAAAATACTTAGAATGTATGAAGTGATTCATGACATTTTGGATCAGATTATAATCTTATAAACAATCATAAATTTCCCATACCACCCAAACTTTAATTTGGATCTTAACATATGCATTAAAAAATAAATACACGAGATATATTCAAACTACTATTGAAATATAATTAATTGTATCTAAATAGAATGCCTAGCATGTATGAAGTCGATTCATGGGATTTTGGATTAGGTTATAATCTTTTAAACAATCATAAGTTTCCATACCACCCAAACTTTAATTTGCATCTTAACATATGCACTCAAAGATTTATATAAATATGAATGTGCTTTACTAGACATTGATAAATGCAAGTATGACATAAATAACTTGTAAGAAAATAATATCCAATGAATCACGATACATAATGGATAATTTATTCCGACATACAACGCATACATCATCATCGTCATCTCATTATATAAATTCCATTTTGATTACAAAAAATTCCTACTCGATAGGAAGTTGATGGATAAACTTATACATTATTCTAGTAAAGATTTTTGTGATGGATTGCATTTAAATAGGACTAGGAAACAACAGAATCTAATTATTATGTCTCTATCCTCCATAAAATTTAACAATAAAAATGTATATAATTTCACCACATAAACTTACAATAAGTAAATGGAATGGGAAACAAAGGAAGACCAAGCTTGGGCTTACTATTTTTTTTATCCCTTTTATGTTTTTACAATTTCTTCTCGGGTTTTAGGAATGAAAGGTTGGGTGTAAATGAATCTTAGGGAAGAAATTTTTATTTGGAATTAGAGTAGGGGGTTTATTTTTATATCTATTCCATTTCTATTTGTGTACTCTCCGTGCAAACATAGGGATTAATAGTAAATCATGGAAATATTTCATCATAGGGAAATATTTAATGGTGTTAAACATATATTTAAATATCAAGATTAAACATTCACTCATTTTTTAACCATAGTAAACATGGATTTGTTAGTTCTTAGTGCCTTCAGAATAAACCATTGCAGCTATATTATTTCATTTCTCATGTGCAGCCATTATGGGACTAGAGTCCCTCACCCCTTCAATTATTTAGTGGTTCATCTACTTCAGCAATAACATGGCTCTCCATAGGTTTGTTCATATTTTATTGACCTTGAGTGATAAATATTAAATATGGATATTATTGGGCATGACCTAGCAAATAGAATCTTACAAAAAAAAATTGTTTCCATGTGTCATAAAACCATTAACTAGTAAGATAGTCATTTTCCTCTAGATTGTAAAATAATCAGTAAGAATCCTAGTGTAAAGGTATATGCATGTAGTATTCTTCCTTACATATTTCCTATGGATGCATAAAAATAAAATTATTTATTTCACGTTTTGTGTTCAGATGTAAGGTTTCATGACATATAAAAGTAAAATATATTTATGTTTATATTCATCCATAATACATATCTGCATGTGTGTGCACGTGCGAGCATGTATGTGTGTATGTAAATATCTATATACATATACACATACACATCTCAATACACATATACTTGTATATGTATATGTATATCTATATGTATACATGTACACACACACAGAGATACACACACACACACACACACACACACACACAACACACACACACACACACACCACACACACACACACACACACACATGCAGACATATATATGTGTGTGTGTGTGTGTTTACATATACATATATACATACACATACACATATACATATATACATGTATGTATATATTAAATATATTAATCTCATGGCGATATCATATTATATTAATCTAATTTGGATATGTGGCACATAATCTTGATGAGGAACTGAAAAACCTCTACTAAATATTAAAATAGAATCTGGAAATAAAATAATTTGAATATTTTTTCTCTAGTTTGATTTTTGGGTTGATCTTTTTTATTACATATTCATTACAAAATGGGTTTACCACACACAATTCATATGATATTAAAAAAAATATTTGATGCAGTTATATAGAGACATTGTCATGTCGGTTTTTTGTGATATATAAATTTCACCTTATTATAGTCATAATATAGGAAATATAACACATTATTAGAATAATCCCTAAGATGGAGAATATAATTCACAAAAAATAATGTCAATAAACAGTTGAGATATATCAATATAATATTAAGCAAGGATAATACAATAATATGGGAAATATATAGCACATGCATGATACAACTAGAAGTATAGTAGAGATGTTTTATATGAAAAAATCAAAGGAAATATCTCAAGAACATCAATCACATATTATAAACTATTGGGAAAATAACATATGTTTCATCATAGAAATAAAGTTAGCTGAATACACATAAGGGAAGGTATAAAATTGTGAAGGGCACACTAGAGCACAAGAAACATGTGATATATTAGATATTGTATAAAGTTTGATGCATAAGTAAGAATAGATAGAATATGAGTCATGGATAAATAACATTAAATAGTGAATATAAATTAATAAATATAGAATAATATAACGCAATAAATATATACCAAAACATAAACAAACAAGAGGAAAAAAAATTAATGGGCATCATACATATTGGAAGTACATCATATAAGAGTACACACTAAACATGAGAATGCGTGCCAAATAATAGTCTTCACACGATGAAAATACAAAATCCAAACAAGGTCACACAAAATTTTACAATACACACTAAAAAATAATAAACATGTCAAAGAAGGACCATATGTATACCCAAGTAATATTATGCATGCCAAATAGGAGTAAGAATTTCAAATAAGAGCATTCGCGCCAAAACATGAGTATGCATGCCACATAGGAGAACACAAAGAAATATAAAAGTTTATTTAAAAGGGTATACACTCTAAACAAGAGCATATATTTTTAACATGAGAAATACAAATAAGAGTATAAACATCAACAATGAGAAATAATATGAATTGTAAATATCATGGTCCACGTATAGTAAAGGAAAACAATATAGTGAAAACACATTTTGAACATAGAATCCGTTAAAGAGGAATATACAAATCAAGCACATAATATTACACATTAGGGATATCAATATATAGAAGAAGAAAAAAACATGAAATTAATAAACAAAATTAATATTATATATATAGTATCTGAGGCATATTAAATCATTAAAAATATATATTATAACTATAAAATATGAATCAAATAATAGTGTTATAAATAAATCAATGATGTAAAACTTAAGGTGAAGACATATTCCTATTATGCCATGATATAATGGTATGTTCCTAAACTAATGTGAATGTTACACCCATGTTTAAGTAGTTGCATGTGCAGCATGTTTTTATCTAAAACTAATATCTTTGTATTATGTTTGTAAACAAAAGTCTAATATAACTTCTAACCTTAGGTGGACAAACACGAATCATATAATTTTCACTCTAAATAGAGATGAAACATAAATGTAAACCATATCCTAACATTGATAGTGTTTCTCAATAGAAAACTACATGTATCTTGTAGGTTTTTGAGGAAAATCATTTGATTTATCATTGTGGTGTGCGAGAAAAATTCCCAGTCCATGCTCAGCTGCATAAAGTTACGGGAAAAATAATCAATTTTGAGTTGGTGGCATCTTAACGAGAGGATTGGTTACAAATATTTGATTACATCAAGAAATTTTTTAAAATTCTCATCCCATTTCACATCCGTTTCTTCATCTTCCTTTAATATTATTAAAATTATTCTTATTTTACTTTATAATTTGAAATACAAATATTATAATAACTTGTATATTTGTCTTTATAAACTCTGTTGTTTCTTGAGACTCTAAGAAGGTTGAATTTCAGAATTTGTTTGATCTGATCTATTTGTTTTCTTCTCCTAAAAATAATGAAAAATCCAAATTTATTAATATAACACCAAATTAAACATATCTTAGGATTTATCCTTAAATTCAACATTTTATTAATATTCAAATTATTTTTCTGCAAAAGAATTTTTATTTTTCAATTTTTTTCCAACATCTCATCTACATAATCTTCTAAAATGTCCTTTTTTTAAACTATAAATATATGTTACATATTTATTTATAGGTATATTATTTAAATATTTTTAGTCTCACCTACATAACAACTTAACAAAAAATTATTTATTTTATTGCAAACAAGAAACTTGATCCATGAAAGAAAACATTTCATGTTTCACACTATTATTATTTTTATGTCATGTAGGTTCATAAATATTCTAATTCCCGCATCCATTACTACTGTGAAAAGGTTTAAGATCCAATAAACAATAACTAATCTAATAAAGAAACATTAAGGTGCATTTTTTATTTATTTTTATTAGGGTTAGGATAGATATAGACATGCCTAAAATAAAAATATAAATTACAATTAAATTACAAAAGAAAATATATTGATATTCAATTAATATTTTAAACATGATTTTTATGTCTCGAATCTAGCTTGAACATATTTTATGTCATTAATGCAAATGTTAATTTTAATTGCATTTTTATTTAATAATACTAATTTAAATTTCAAATATCATGTAGTAGGTAAGATATTAGGACTATTTAAAATAATTTCATTATCATGATTATAAAAATTAGTCTTATAATAAAATATATTTTTATAGTAGAATGTAGATAAACCTATATTAGTTCCAAATTATGTTGCTATCTAGATTTATCATTACATAAAATAAACCCCAATTATATCATTATCTAGATTTATCATTGCAAAAAACAATGAACATATCATATATTATTTTCCTCTTAGTTCTTACTTCCATAAGATAAGCTAAACATGTAATCAAAAATATACATAATTTAACTCTCCCCCTTAAATTGATATTTTTTATGAATATGTTTAATTGAGTATATAATAGTGTTTTCATGATTTCTAATCCAATATGTCAATGGTATAAATTTACAGTATATTTTTCTTATATTGATGCCTTCTTAAAAAAAATTTGTGTGTTGTCGTATTCACTTCATTGTTTATATTTATGACCATTTCTAATATAATAGGGTCTATCATGACTTTCTCACTCTTTGATAGAACTTAAACCTTCTAGCTCCCATATTTAAAAAAAATTATTTATCTAAATCATACTGAACATTTCATATATTGATTTTTGTTTTCTTATTGTGATTAGAAAAATCATCTAAATGGCATTCATTTCATGTTTAACATCTCTTAGTCACTCTTCAATATTCCATGATATTTTTTTCTTAACACCCACAAAATTCTAATCTCAAATCAAAATAGAAACTTATAATTTAATTGTCGAAATTACGGTAATCTGTTTTTCTTTTTTTAAAAGGGTTTGCAAGGTTAGACATTATTCACAATCAACAAATTTCTCGATTTAGGTTTTTACATGACCTTGTGGAAGCTAGAATTAAATTAACAATTAAATATTATTAATTTACTTCCTAAAAATATTTACGGTTTAAAACATTTACCAAGGTCCATTAGTTTACTTAATTACCATGCACCAAGTTTACTTTATTTCCTATAAAAAAAAATTAACTATTTTTTCTAGCCACTAAGTGGCCCCATTTACCCCATTATCCATGCACTTTTTATTTAAATTTCATTCCCACAAAAATACCTCCCACTTAAGTGATGTAGCGTTTAATCTCAGCCATTAAATCAAATCTATCCTGGCCATTGGATTTGGGTTGCCCAAAATATCCTTATAGGTTTCTTTTTTATTTTTATTTACCTTAATTTCATCCTCATTTGTTCACTCTTGTTTTGCAGGTTTGGAAGAGGAGAAAGAGGAGAAGCCATGAAAGCAAGAAGTGAAACCATGGATAAATTTCCTTAGTTCTAATTGAAAATGGAGAAATATTCCTCCATTCTTCTCTTCATAGTTTAATTTATTCAAGGGTTTGCTATTGTAAGGTTCCTCATTTGCTTATTGTCAAGATTCCACCATGAATCTGGATTTTCTATTAAATATATACATTCTTTGAGTTCAATATTTAGGAAAAACTCATTTCATTAGATCTAAGAGGTTTTACACATTTGGATACCCAAAATAGGATTTATATGCTTAAACAAATGAGTTTGATCATTTACTAGTTGCTGGTAGTTTCATCTTGAAGTTTTTAAAATTAGATTTTCTTTAAATTCAATCCATATTTTTCACAGTCATTACTTTTATTTTTCCATCAAAAGTGACAAAATTGTCCCCACTAAGCAGGCCGGTGATCCTGTGACCGCCGCCCTTCCTAGTGGACATTTCATCAACCCCTACTCTGTGTTGGGTGGAAGTTCTGAAACTATCGCTCTACACAAGGTAGCAGTTCTACTTCCAAAAAATAGAACCTTAAATTCAATAATTTTTCAAACTATTTTCTACTCATGTTGGTTTCTAAGGAAGCATTAACTTTAATTAACGTGTTTACAATTCATTAGTTGATAGATTGATGTCATATCTTTGTTGATCATGACTTAAATTACCAAGTATATATATTTTCCATTGCAAAAGTGTATAAGAAAAATTATAAGGTTTCTATTTCATTAAAATTTATTATAAGCTCTACAACAGAGAAAAGAAATTCAACACATTACTAAGTAACATTTATTTTCTTTACACAACAAAATTGAAAGCCACCCCAACAAGGAAAATCAAGCATAAATTTTCCTACAATCTTCTTTCACCCTTTTTAATACAACAAAACTTGATATTAAACTCTACAGGAACTTCTATTTTTACAATAATACAAATTTCAACAAGGCAATAATACACCCCCTTTTTCTCAAGAGCATAGTATTGGTGCTTAATTTGATCACCCTATTTGTCTTTGAAAGTCTTCAGTTTGTGAGATCTATCGTCTTCTCTATCTCCTCGTATTGATGCATGAAAACTTTTTCCTCCATTTGGTTGCCATGATCAGTCCCTTCCTTTGGTCGAGGATCACTTTGAAGTCCATAATTTGTTTTCTGTTCCTTTGTCCATGTGGAAAGAATTTGTAACTTGGGCGTAAACTTGAGTTTTTTTCCCTTCCTTCCATTTTTCCACAGTCATGTTTTGTTTTCCCTACCAATTTTTGTATCAATACCTATGGAAAAGTGGTCCTTTCTAATTGGATGTGGCTTGGTACGGATCACATTTGGGCCTTATATCATTTCCAAATTCTATGTATCTTAAAGAAAGATTCATTTCCAGGCTACAAATTGTTATTTTCCTACATTTTACGGTTTAACAGGTGTGTTTTCCCCATCAAATTTATATCTCAACATCTATGGAAACATGTGACCCTTTCTAGTTGGATGCGGTTCATTAGGAAACTTTGAAACTCTAAGGCCCGCTTCAACTCAAAACTTGTCCACGTGGAGGGATCGGCGCTCATTTTAGGATCCGCCTCAGGGTCCAACCTTAACAGTTGCGATAAGGGGACATGTGGTGAGCCCGTGCTTGTTTAAGGTCTCTACTTTTGGGGACCATGCTCAAAGTTGTACTGGGAAGACACATGGAGGCTTCCGTCAGCTCCTCTTTATACTGGTAAACTTTTCAAGCAACTTTCTAAAGTCATGGGACACATGGAGGGACCGCACCTGATTTGGGGACTGGCCCCTGATATTTTATTTTGAAGAAGCCTCCAGGAGGACACTTGGAGGCTTCCGCTCACTCTGCCATTGCTTGGACTTTTCAACGGCCAAGGAAAACTTTCTCAGACCCTAGACATATGGTGTCTTCCACTGATCCGTCAAATTTTTCAAACAACTCTGTCAAATTAAGACATGTGGTGAACCCGCATGCTTGTTTGGGGTCTCCGCTTTTGAGCACCATACCAAAGGTGTGCCAAGCTGACACATGGAGGCTTCCACTTGCTCCTTTTTTATTGATATTTTTTCAAAGGCCAAAAGGCATTTTTCTTGGGCCCAGGGCACGTGGAAGGCTCTGTGCTTGTTTGGAAACTTGCCTCTGTACCCCACCTTTGCAGTTGTGCCAAGAAAACATGTGGACGACTCTAATCTAAAGTTGAGAAGGGGCAGATTAGATGGTTGTTATGTACATTGCATCTGTTTTTTCTGCAATTTTTTCTCCAAGACTCCTGGAGATGAGAATACACACTTTTTCTTCATCATTTTTTGATGAAATTCCTTGTCGTTTTTTGTCTGTAAAGTGCCATTAAATGGATTTAGAACTTAATTTGTGAGTCCAAGGATTGTTAAGGTTGATATTTTGAGGTTAGAAATGCTCGAGCACTTGAAAAAATGTGAATTACTAGAGAAGCTATGGATGTGGGACAGGGTTGCAGAGGAAACAGAGGGAAAAGGATGAAATGATGGAGGTTGTCAGGTGCAAAGGAATGAAAAAGGTGTTGCCTTGAGCAAAAAAAGGATTACCTGTCAGATCCGGCTATACAGAGCCTCCGAAAAAATGATTAATAGCGGGGTATTTATTTCATGAAAAAATAAAGAGAATGATTAGAAGGACTATCAAAAAGTTGTGGAATGGCATCCTAGTCATTAGTCGAGGGTTTGGGAAATGTGATCAGTTCATGATTTGTCCAACTGGAAAATTTTTGTTATAAATTTGTTAAACGTCACTTTCCAAGATAAATTGGTAACAAGCAAAGGTCTCTCAAATATTCTTATTTTTTGCGGGGGAAAATTTGGGATGAGTGAGCAAGTAAAATGTAAAAAAGCAAGTGAGAATACTCTTGCAAATACATTGGGGGTTGAATTATTAAGAGAAAATTTGAGAGATCTCGTCTTCCTTGAGAAACCAATCCGAGAAGCTTGTTAATTTCTTATGTTTTATATTTCAATCATGTCAAGTAGGTTATGAGTGTACAGCCATTTACAAGCTCTGAGACTGTTCAAAGAAACTTTCCCCTGCTGATGAATCTAAACAATTTTGAGTTAATCTATGTCAATCTTAGAGCAATTTATGTCTACTTTATTTTAGAATGTCTACAAGTAGTTTTTCTTATTCCTATTGCAAATATTGTGTTAAAGTCCCTCCTGAATCACATAGGATCTTCGTCCCTGTGACAGTTTAGTGGCATTTGCAATTTCATTTCAAGAAGATCCTTCATCCCGTAATGAGATAAACAATTTAAAATCACTTCACTGTCATTTGTTGATAAAGATGGTTCTGTAAGCCTTCGAGTGTATCTTAGGCATGAGGGACCAAGGTTCCTTGATGTTTTATTGAGTATTTAGCTCAAGCCTTTGTGTTAAATTCTTGGAGATTATGTGAAACCGTTGTTAAATCTGGCCCTCCATTGATGCACACCTTCTTGGTTGAAGAAATATGTTAGCTATTCTCGAAGCTTTCTTGTCATTTAGCTTTTTGATTGTTGAGAAGTCTCTCAAAGATCTGGTATAATCAATTTTATCCTACTTAATCTCCCACCAAAATTACTCAAAAATAATGAATCCATCCTGAACTACCCTTGTTTTCCTTATGTGTCCACAAATGTATAAATTCTACTGCTAAAATATGCAGAAGCAATCACGATTCCATAATGTCTTTAGTAACCTTAGCTCTTGTCTAGGAAATATCACCATTCTTTAGAAGTGATAACTCGTGAGAGTTAAATTGTGGTGCATTGATCATATTTTCTTAGGGTCCCCTTTCAAATTTGTGCAAAGAAGGATATCTTCATTCTCCTTCACCGACAGAAGTTAGAAAATGGGTCCTCTCACCCCTGGTCGAAAGGCATGGCCTAAAGCAGCTAATGATAGATCAAATTCTTAATGAATGTGTTATCCATTTCTCTAATGCTTGAGTGATAAAGAGTCAGAAAAATCCCCTCCTTGGCTACAAAACAACTCATAATAAGATTTTTCTATCTCTTAGTGTCTTGCTAAATCTTTGATGCTACTCAGATTTCCAGGGGGAGAATCAATTTGGATACCAACACCAGAATGGCATCGTTACTCGGGGACTATTTGAAACAAAGGTGCATAGACATACCGACTTTGGTAATGTCTTCTTACATAATTCTAACGTGTAAATATGTTGTTGAAATGTCATCCTGTGTCCAAATTTGTAAGAATTAAGAAAAGTTACAAGTTCTACGTGTAATATTTCAAGTTTTTGTAGTTTTTTCCACTAAGTTTACATCATCAAAGTTAAATATGTGTAAAGGAGGGTCAGATCTGATGAATATTTGCATGAATTCAACATTGAACAGACATTTTATAGATCAATTTTAGTGCATTTGCACAACTAATGTGAAAATCCTTAGTGGCGACTCCGTGTTGAATGATTTTTTTGATAAATGTCAGTGTCTTAACCTCTATCAATTGAAATTTATCACTAATATTTGCAAAGCTGGAAGGAAGAAGATATTTACTTCATTAAAGACCCTATTAGAAGGTTATTTCCAAAGCTGGGAAAGGACAAATTCTAGAAGTAATAAGAATCTGGAAAGTTGTTGAAGATTAGAAATCAAGAAAAGAGTTATCAATTGTGGAAACCAATCAGCATGTCATTGAATATTTACATACTTCCTCAAGTGTTTCTGAATCAGGTAGTCTTTTTGTAGATCCAAATTCTCCAACTGGAGAGGGTCCTTCATTTTGTGTTTGAAAATTTTACATCTCATTGTTGTCCCTGTGTTCTCCAAAGCTGATAGGATCTTCCAAGAAACAGGAGTGTTTAGAGAATATTCATTCTGAGGATTGCATTCATGTGCCCCACAGACCCCTCACTCCCCATCATTTTATTTCTCCTGTAAGATCACCTCCCCAAAATAATATGGCCCAGCCCCCACCAAGACCTCCATTTTTTTGTGAACACTTTTGGTCCTATAGATTTCAGAGGTATGGATGGATATCCAAATATTGTGCCCTGAGATGTTAGGAGTAGATTGCCTAAATTTCAAGGAAATAATGCTATTACTGGTGATCAACACTTAAAGCTTTTTTTTCAATATGATGGAAGACTTTGAGATTCAATTTGAGAATTTGTACAAAAATTTGTTTATTCATACTCTAGAGGAAGATGCATGGGACTAGTATAAATATTTGCCAGATAACTCCATTGATTCATGGACAGAAATGAATAATGCTTTTAGATTACAGTATGGAGATAAATACAAACCATAGGTTTCTTTTATTAGAATTTGAAAATATAAAAAATAATCCTAATCGAGTCTTTGTTCGTGAATTCAATACAAGCTTCAATAAGACCCTAAATAGGCTACCTGTGATCTTGAGGCCAAGTGATGTTTCTTGTTTAATAAAATACTCCGATGCTTTTGATAATAAATTTGCCTATTATTTAAGAGACAAGAACCCAACAAAATTGAGGTAGGCCTTCACCATGGCTTTGCAGATTGAAAACAATATTAAAGCAGTTGGTAAGCCTCCTAAGAGGGAAGACATCAAGCTGATCAATCCAGAGAAGCCTTAGTCAAGTAAAGTTGTGGATCTGGAGGAGATTGTGAAAACTTTGTGCTGGAGCTGTTAAGGAAATATCCTATAAACTGGCTAGAACAGAGAAGGGGATTGGACAAGGTTCCCAGGGTTAGTACAGACCATAAGGTCAAGAAATATTTTCCAATCAGCCCAGAGGTAGATTAGATATATGATGATGGAGGCAAAGGACTCATGCGATCAGGAAATAGACAGCCCCAAGCCCGTGAGAATAGAATTTTTCCTGATCCTTTGACTGCTCAGAGTTCCTATGCTATGGAAGAAGCCAATGAAATTGAGTGGTCTTATAGATGTTTCTTGCCACATGCCCCATGTGATGAAGACAAATAAGTTGAGGAAGCTGATGATGAAATTGATGATGATGTTTGCATGGTGGGGTGATCTACAAGCTCACAACAAGGAGCAACTTTGACTGAATTAATCGGTGCTAGAACTGCTACATATTTTTGGGATTTCATCCATCAAGTATCACCCCTTCCTCCCTCTCATACTTTTGAAATAGATATGGTATAATACTTTTGAATATTCCTAGTAATAATTTTGAATACTTAAGGGCACTAATCATTAAAAAGTATGATGGAGGAATCCCTTCTAAGGATGATAGGAAGTTGTTAATGAATGTTGTAGTTGGCCATGAAAAGGAATATAACCACTAGGAGTAAATTTGTCAAAGGGGCAAGGGCCTCAGGCCAAACCAAAAAATCTAGTTCTCACCAATATCTCAAAAGAAACTCCTAAGAAAGATACATGTGAAAAAATATTTATGTCCCCAAGTGGAACTGGGTATCCCTGCCCATGCTCAGACCATGAAAAATCCTTTGATATCAGATGAATTTCTCAATCTTCCTCCAAATGTTGCCTTGCCCAAATACGTTCCTTATGACATTTCCCAAGTCTTGAGTCAGATCAAGATTTCTGTTCCAATTGTTGAGCTGCTTAGGATTCTTGAGCACAAGAAAAGGGCCTTTGAGTATTTGGGATTAAAAGAAGAAAATATTACCCAAGGCAGAAATGTAAACAGTATTGAGACTCCTCCTATCATTTCAGAGTTGAAAAAACCCTAAGTGCTAGAAGAACTAGATGAGCCACCTAAAGTATATTTGGTAACATCCTTAGTTGAGTCCCAACTGAATTTAGATCCATTTTTCACCACTCTGATTATTAAGGATCAGGTAGTTACACAATTGTATGTTTGATTCTGGAGCATCATGCAATGTTTATGCCTCTTGAAGTCATGAATGAATTAGATATCAAAGTGATAGACTACTTATGGGAAGTGCACTGCCATGGATTCTAGAGAGGTGCTCCAGTGGTTAGATGTGTCAAGGGTCTGATAGTGCAACTTGCAGCTTACCCAGGAAAGAACTTAAAATTAGATGTTGTTACTGTTGATTGCCCTACCAAATGGGGAATGTTGTTATCAAGAAAGTGGGCTGCCAGTGTGGGTGGTAGTGTGCAAATGGATATGTATTTTGCCACTATACCTATGAGGTCAGCCTTGTAAAGTTGTATGGTGAAAATAAGATTGCTACATCTCATTGAGGATCCCAATAATGCTTCCTATGAAGTGTTATACACTGACACTGATGCAGATAACTTTGTTGGATTTTCTGATGGTAAAGAGCACAAAATTGATCAATGCAAGTCTCTTAATCAAGTAGGTTCTCCTTGGACTTTGTTGTTTTGATGGGGCTTGCTCTTAAATTTGGAAATGGTGTTGGTATTGTTCTGATATCTCTAGGACAGGAAGAGTTTGTTTTCTCTTTTAAACTCAACTTTGAGTGCACTAACAATATTGTTGAATATGAAGCATTATTATTGGGTCTAAGAATTGCTTGGAAATATGGTATTAGAGACATCATTGTTAAAGGAGATTCAGAGATAATTGTCAAACAGGTTAGAAAATTATATGCAACAAAAAATCAGAGAATGAAGTAGTATAAGCATGCAGTCTGGGATTTCATTGAGATGCTTTGACTCCTTCAACATAATACATCACGATAGGAAGTACAATACTCTAGAAGACAAATTGGCCGTATTGGGGTCCAGATTTGAAAATTATACTGCATCCCCCTATTGTGAGTATAATATTGAGGTATTGACTAGGCCATATGTTCCTGACAATGTTAAACACTGGAAAGTATTCAAAGATGATGCCCCAGATGCAAAGGTTTTTGTAGAACCAAGGATAATTTGATGATCAACATATAGATTGGGAGCCAATGGTTTGTGTGGTCTGATGGAAAGGAGACTCTATTTAGAAAAGACATCATTCAGTTGAAGACTAATACTATCCCCAGAGGTTTGGTTGGCACTTAAATCAAACTTTGATAATGTTGATTGCATTTTCAACAGACACATGTCGGCCTCGAGGGATGTTGAAGAGCACGACCTGGGCACGAAGGATAAACCACGTAAGATCTGGTTAGGTAGCAATCTAAGCAAGGAAGAAAAAGTAATCATATGTCCAATTGTTGAAGAAATACCAGGACTGCTTAGCATGGTCTTATTCTGAACTGAAAGCATACAGAGAGGATCTTTTCCAGCATGAAATTCCCTTAGAAGCTTCTACCAATCCGTTTAGGTAGAAATCAGAGGCCAATCAATCCACTCCTTTCCTTGAAGATGCAAGAAGAATTGAAAAAATTGAGGGATGGAGGAATCATACATCCTACAAGATACTCATCATGGGTTTCAAACTTGGTACCTGTCAGAAAGAAGAATGGAGATACATAAGGTTGTGTGTGGAATTTAGAAACTTGAATAGAGCATAAATGAAGGATAACTACCCTCTACCAAATATGGACAATATGTTACAATTGGTTACTGGTTCAGAATTTTTATCTACCTTGGATGGTTTTTCTGGATATAATGAGGTAGTTATGAAGGGAATAAGAGTGAATCAAGACTTCCTTTACCACTCCTTGGGGAACATATGTATATGTCAGAATACCTTTTGGTCTAATGAATGTTGGAGCCACTTTCCAAAGAGCAATGGATGTATCTTTTTCTAGACTATATTAATAATTTCATTGTTGTATATCAAGATGATGTGACTGTTTTCTACAGAAAAATAAGTGACCACCTAGTAACACTTAGAAAAAATGATGTTAAGATGCATAGGAGTATGGTAATTTCAATAAATCGCAACAATTTCCACTTTGGAGTTCAGAAAGTAAAGCTTCTTGGACACATTGTGTCAAAGGAAGGGGTCACGATTGATCCTGATAGGGTAGAAGACATCAACAAATTCCATATTCCAAGAACCAAGAAGAGAATTCAATCCTTTTTTGGGAAGATAAATTTTATTAGGAGATTTATCTCCAACTTTGTCTGAACTAACTATCCCAATCACTAGCATTCTAAAGAAATATCAAAGTATCAAATGGAAAGAAGCAAGATATTCAAGATTTTTTTGGGATGAAAGAAGCATTAAAGAATGCCCCTTATTTAGTAGCTCCAGATTATAAGAAGGCTTTGCAAATGTTTTCTTTTGCTTCAAAAAATACTATTGCATCTGTATTATTGTAAAAGGATGATGAGGGAGCTAAAAGATCAATTGCCTTTTTCAGTAAGGCATTACAAGGAGCTGAGCTAAAATATACTATCATGGAGAAGCATAGGAATTTTCTCTGGTAAAAAGTAACAAAGGTCTTCATGCCATATATTCTGATGTTCTAAAATCATTGCTTATGTTCCCTACACCATGGTGAAATATATCCTATCATAAATGGAGGTCTCAAGCAAGAGATGCCAATGGGTGAAACAAATTGTAAGAGTATGATATGGATATCCAAAAAACAAAATTATTCAGAGGTTTGGGCCCTGGAAAAACTTATGGCAGAGAGAAATTTGCATAGATAATTGAGATAAATGAAGTTTGAAGAAGAAAGGATGGATGTCCTAGCAAAAATGATAAATTCTAAATGGTACAAGGACGTCATTTTTTATTTCAAACATCTACACTTGCCTTGAAACATTTGAGAAAGAATCAAAAAAAAAAAACTGTAAGTTAGCTTCCCAAAAAATATGTCATTACTAATTTTTGGTTAGCTTTGAAGAACCCTGAGGGAGTTCTCTTATGATGTGTTACTGAAGATGAAGCCCCTAAGATAATTATTGATCTCCATGGAGGGAGTTTGTGGGGGGGAATTCAACTGGTAGAGTCACAGCTCATAAGATCTTAAGGGCTAGTTATTGGTGGCCAACTGTCTTCAAGGATACAACTCTTTTAGTGAGAAGATGTGAAAGTTGCCAACGCTTTTCTGGAAGACTAAAAGCTTTAGGCTTCCTTCCTTTGCAGCCTGTATCATTTGAAGTCCACATTCAAGCAGTGGGGGGATTGAATTCATTGGGGAAATTTATAATCCTTTAAGTGCAGGCCACAAGTTGATACTAGTTGCCACAGCCTACTTCACTCAGTGGGTAGAAGTAATCCCCACCAAGAAAGCAACTCACCCAAATTGTCATGGATTTTATCCTGAATTATATCATTTACAGATTTGGGGTATCTACAAAAATAGTTGTTGATAATGCCATGAGCTTTCAAGCTAAACCTTTGGTGGCTATGTGCCACGACTATGGGATTAATTTGACATATGCTTCCAATTATAATCCCCAAGGAAATGGAAAAAAACAGAGTCCAGCAATAAAAATTTGTTGAAGATAATTAGAAGGACTTTCAATTTGAAAAAAAGGAATTGGGGGGGTGAGCAGTTGAAGTTTGCTATTTGAGCTAGATCGAATCACTATTAAATGAGTTACTGGAAAAATTCCATTTGAGTTGGTGTATGGAACTCAAGCTCTACTTGCCCTTGCATATGCAATTTTCTTCATTTCAATTTCTTCAACAATTGGAAGAATCAAGAGGTTTTTTCCCTATGATGCTCGCATAAATTAGATTTGATGAGTTAGATGAAGAAAGAAGGGAATCCCATCAGAGGCATGTGAAATTTAGAGAAAAATTGAAGAAGTTGTTTGATTAAAAAAGTGATTCCAAGAGCTTTCAGTGTGGGCGATCTTGTGTTATTATGGGACATCAGGCACGAGGATAAGGGCAAACATGGAAAGTTTGATGCATTGTGGATGGGTCCTTAATCAATTGACATTTGAATTCATGAACATACTTTCTTCTTAAAAGACTTAGATGGGGAATTGCTTGAATTTTCATGTTAATGGTAGGCATTTGAAGCATTTCCTTGATTTATTTCTCATAATCAAGGTATACTCCATTGTACATTGTATAGTCTTTTGGTTTCTTTCTGCTTTCATGTTTTTTTTGTTTTTGTTTTTGTTGGTCCTTGGGGGCCGTTTTTTTTCGGTTTCTCAGGTTCCTCCTTGGGGGAGTTGGTTATTATTGTTCTGCTTTGCAAAGCTTGTTCTTTAAACTCCATTTCCCAATGGTTTATTTTTGGCAACTTGGTCTGACTATTTGTTCTTGTGGCACTCATAAGAAGTGCCCATGCCCAAGTCAGAGCCGATGTTGGTGCTCAATTTGATCTCGCCCCATTTTTCCTTAGAAATTCTTCAGTTTGTGGGACTCTGTCGTTATTTTCTATCTCCTCTGTATTAATGCATGAAAACTATGTCCTTCATTTGGTTTCCATGATCAGTCCATTCCTTTGGTCGAGGATCACTTTAGGTCCAAAATTTGTTTTTTTTTTCCTTTGTCCATGTTTAAGAATTTGTAACTTGGGTGTAAAATCAAGTTTTTTTCCCTTCCTTCCATTTTTCCACAGTCACGTTTTGTTTTCCCTATCAATTTTTGTCCCAATACCTGTGGAAAAGTGGTCCTTTCTAATTGGATGTGGCTCGATGGATCACATTTGGGCCTTATATCATTTCCAAATACTATGTCCTTAAAGAAAGATTCATTTCTGGGCGCAAAACGTGATTTTCCTGCAGTTTACAGTTTGATGGGTGTGTTTTCCCCGTCAAACTTATATCTTAGCATCTATGGAAACTTGGCCCTTTCTAGTTTAATACGAATTGGCGGGGCCCTTTGAAACTCTAAAGCTCGCTTCAACTCAAAAAATTGTCCACGTGGAGGGACGAGAACTCATATGAAAATTCACCTTTTGGTTTTACCTTGGAGCTGCACCAGGTAGACACGTGGAGGTATTTGTTGCCTTGCCCAAGACTAAGACATTTTTTTTTCACGCGGCTGGTGCTAGCTTTTTCGGACCATGGACACATGTTGAGGGACTGCACGTAGTTTTGGGACTGGCCCCTAAATTATAATTTTGAAGAAGCACCTAGGAGGACACTTGGAGGCTTCCACTCACTCTTGCCCTTGCTTGGACTTTTTAAAGGCCAAGGAACACATTGTCTTAGACCCTAGACACATGGTTGCCTTCCACTAGATCCTTCAAATTTTTCAAACAACTCTTGAAGGCCTGGGGGCATGTGGAGGGACCGCATGCTTGTTTGGGGTCTCCACTTTTGAGGACCATACCAAATGTTTACGCCAAGGCAACACTTGGATGCTTCTGTTGGCTCCTTTTTTTTCAATATTTTTTCAAAATCCAAAAGGCATTTTTCTTGGGCCCAGGGCACATGAAAGGCCTTGCACTATGTTTTGAAACTTGCCTATGTACCTCACCTTTGCAGTGTTGCACCAAGAAAACACATGTTGATGGCTCTAATCTAAAGTTGAGAAGGGGCAGAATTATCATGGTTATTGTGCATTGCATCTGTTTTTCTTCCATTTTTTCTGCTAAGACTCCTAGAGATGTGAATACACACTATTTTTCATCATTTTTTGATGAAATTCCTATTCCTTTTATGTCTGCAAAGTGCCATTGAATGGATTTAGAACTTAATTTGTGAGTCCAAGGATTGTTGAGGTTTGATATTTTGAAGTTGGAAATGCTTGGGTGCATTTGCAAAAATGTGAATTACCAGAGAATCTAGATACGGGACAAAGTTGCAAAGGAAAGAGATGGAAAAGGATGAAATGATGGAGGTTGCAGGTGCACAGAGGATGAAAAAGGTGTTGCCTTGAGGGCAGAAAAGGATTACCTATCAGATCCAGTTGTATAGAGCCTCCAGAAAATGATTCAAAGCGGGGATTTATTGCATGATAGAATAAAGAGAATGATTAGAAGAACTGTCAAAAAGTTGTGGCATGGCATCCTAGTCATTAGTCGAGGGTCTGGGAAACGTGATCAGTTCATGATTTGTCCTACTAGAACCTTTTTGTTACAAATTTGTTAAACGTCACTTTCTAAGACAAATTGCTAACAAGAAAAGATTCTCTCAAATATTATTCTTTTTTGTGGGGGAAATTTTTGGATGAGTGAGCAAATAAAATTTATAAATGCAATGAGAATACTCTTGTAAAAGGTCAGAGGGTTGAATTCTTAAGAGAAAATTTGAGAGATCCCGTCTTCTTGAGAAACCAATCTAAGAAACCTGTTAATTTCCTGTGCTGTTTTATTTCAATTATGTCAAGTTGGTTGCGAGGGTATAGCCATTGAAAAGCTCTGAGGACTATTCAAGGAAACTATCCCCTGCTGATGAATCTAATCAATTTTGAGTTAATCTGTGTCAATCTTGGAGCAATTCGTGTCTGACTTTATTTCAGAATGTCTACAAGTAGTTTTTATTATTCCTATTCTACTCTTGTGTTAAAGTCCCTTAGAATCACACAGGATATCATCCCTGTGACATTTTAGTGGCATTTACAATTTCATTTCAAGAATAGATCCTTCCTCCTGCAATGAGATAAACAATTTAAAATCAATTCACTGTCATTTTTTGATAAAGAATTGTATGTAAGCCTTCGAGTGTATATTAGGCATTAGGAACCATGGGTTATTTGATGTTTTATTGATTCTTTAGTTTGAGCCTTCATGTTAAATTCTTGGAGATTGTGTGAAACCATGCAAATCTGGGCATCCATTGATGCACACCTTCTTGTTGAAGGAATATTTTAGCTATTCCAAAGCTTTTTGTCATTTAGCTTTCTAATTGTTGTTAAGTCTCTCAAAGATCTGGTATAATCAATTTTATCCTTCTTAATCTCCCACCAAAATTACTCATAAACAATGAATCCATCCTAAACTACCCCTGCTTTCCCTATGTGTCCAAAAATGTATAAATTCTACTACTAAAATATGTAGAAGCAATCAGGATTCTGTAATGTCTTTAGTAACCTTAGCCCTGTATAGGAAATATCACCATTCTTCAAAAGTGACAACTCATAAGAGTTAAATTGTTGTGCGTTGATCATATTTTGTCAGGGTCCCCTTTCAGATGTGTGCAAAGAAGGATGTCTTCATTCTCCTTCACCGACAGAGGTTACAAAATGGGTCCTCTCACCTTAGTCAAAAGACACGACTTAAAGTAGTGAGGATAGATCAAATCCTTACTGAAGGTGTTATCCATTTTTCCGATGCCCGAGTGATAAAGAGTCATAAAAATCCCCTCCCCAACTACAAAATGACTCATAATAATATTTTTTGTCTTTCAATGTCTTGCTAAATCTTTGATGTTGCTCGGTTTTCAATGGAGAATCAATTTGGATACCAACACATAGTTCATTTTTCTTTCAATACAAAAGTTGTTTTTTCTAACAATATAAAAGACTAATTTACAAGTTGTAACTTCCATTATTTCAATATTGAAACAACATTTCAAAGGTTCTTCTTTTGGTTCCAACATAGCATGACTCCTTAAAACTTCATTTTGTTCTCTTCCTCCTCTTCAAAATCTTCAAATCATGGTTCACAATACAAGGAATGGGATATAGGAAACACTCTCCACCTAACCTATAACCCAATAAGAGGAGAAACCATCTTCTTACTAGCCCCTGAGCCCTAAGTAAAGAAAATTAAGGGGTATTATGCAACATTTGATAACTTTCACACAAGGCTTCCACAAACATGCATTTCTCAAAATAGCCCATTCAAATAACACACTCAAACAATACACTCAAAAAATATACTCAAACAATATTACAACTCTCCCAACAAGCACAAAGGCTTGAAAACAGA
Organism: Taxus chinensis; assembly: GCA_019776745.2. Classification (NCBI taxonomy): domain Eukaryota; kingdom Viridiplantae; phylum Streptophyta; class Pinopsida; order Cupressales; family Taxaceae; genus Taxus; species Taxus chinensis. Next base: position 788,860,336 of record CM034146.1, read on the forward strand.
CAAGCCAACAAGGAGAAATGGAATATGGGCACCACCTTCTATTATCTCCCAAGTGATTTATGATTTCCACCTAAAATCGTCCATGTTTATAACTGAAAACATAATCAAATCCTTATTTCTACACTTGTAAATATGCAAAATATATCCATGTTATCCTTTTCACTACGCATAGGTGGAACTCAAACTCACACTCCCTCCAAAATGCATGCCTCATATCTCCCTTTTCCCTCCCTAATGGTCCCATAAATACATCTCCCACACACAACTTAAGGCAAGCTACCCATTCACAATAAAACATAACTACAACACTCATACAATATACAAACAAACACAATTTCTACATCAAAATACTTTAATAAAAAATGCAAAAGGAGGAGAGCCTGCCTCTCCATCAAGATTCTCATTCCTTTATTCAAACATATTTATAATCCATTCACACCAAGCTCAATCAAAGATGCAATTCCAAAAGAAAACTCCAATGTATGAAAAACAAGACCAATTTTTCAAAGTGCAAGAGAAGCAAATAAGGATGAAGTAACCAAAAATCCATCAAAATCATCCATTAAATAGAAAAGGATGTGAGGATGATGAGGTGGCTCCATGTAGGATGAAACTTCATCATCCCTTCATTCTAACACAAAATTCAAACACCAAGCTAAAGAAATTAAATAAACATGTATGACTTATGACATGCCCACATGACACTCCAACTTGCACACCATGCTAAATTAAGGAATAACTTAAATGTCTTAAGTCACAAGTGAAATTATTGACCCTTTTTACACTAAAAATTCACTAAAATGCTCTCAAATATGTCTCATACTTCATAAGATTCGTAGGGTTGGTAGGATATTTTGAGATCAAGTCTCTAAAAGTGGACAAGGTGAATTTGGTAAGGATGGTAAGTACATCTAAAAGTCTAAAAGTGGCCAACAAGGCTGAATTCGACATTGCACCAAAAGGATGGTGGAGTTCAAACACACCAATTTATGCATTTAATTCTTAAATTTACTTCATGTTTAATTTAAGCTAAACTATAATCCAGATAATTTATTTCTGAGACTCAAAGTCATATACATTCCATCTTAATTAAAACACATCCAAAAATAGTTAAAAGATACATTAGCAAGTGTTAACAAATTAGCAATATTACCTCTTAAGGATAATTACAACACATGCACAAACAAATTAACATAACAAAATTCAAATTTGAAACACATTGCACACCTATCTGACCACACAAACTGAGGTTAGGCCTTTCCCTATGGGAAGTCCCAACAAAGGATAAATCAACACAAGTTCCTAAACAAATATCTCTAGTTGTCAAATTTCAACCCATGTTGCACACACTTGGTCAACATCCTTTCGTGGTTGGTCCCATTAAGCTCTAATATCATGATGGATCAATTTGATACCTTCCAACACCCATAAAAATAATTGACCTAATTTACTTGCAACACTCTAATACCTCTTTTGGCCTTATGGACATATCAACAACATTGAGAATAACATATAGTATAGAAATAAATAATCACTCCAAAATTAGTGAATTCTATCCTCAGTATCATCATGAATTTAATCATGAGTAAATCATAAAAATTTCATCAAAATATCCAACATAGCACTAGTGATCCAAGAATATAACACCCCATTATAAAACTTAGAATACTACATTCATCATGACCATAGTGTTATCTATCGATCAACTCATAGTGGCCATATCTCTAGAAAATGTGGAATCACACAATCCTTGGCCTCATGGTAGCCTAAATATAAGCATATTAGAAAATATCATCAATTGATCAAATAAATCATCTATACGAGGAAGGGGTAACGTTTCTTGATCGTTACTTTGTTCAGTTGTCTGTATTCTACACACAAACATGCAAAAATTTATCCTTCTTCACAAAGATCACTGGTCACCCAAAAATCATACCATTTGCACAATTCATGCCCTCCAACCATGCAACTTCAACTTGAGATCACATAGCTCAGGTGTGGTCATCTATATGGTGCGTGTGAGATAGGCTCCACTCCTGGAACCAAATCATATATGAAATTCTATCTCACTTGGGGGGATAATCCCTAAAATCACTAGGAAAAAAATATCAAAACTCTACAAAATGTCAGACTGGTCATCAAGTGACGGTCCATGAGTCTCATCCTCTGATCAATCACTAACAGTGATGGCATATAACTTGTAACCTCATCACACACCTACTTCAACTGCATAATGGATATGGTAGGATGAATAGAGATGGGTTTCCTAATTCAAACTATCATTGACTCCAATCCCAAATCATATGCACAAGATATGACCTTGTTGTAATAATCAACTCTATCTCTATGTGCAGAAAACCAAATAAATGCCCAAGATAATACCATTATGAACCCAAGGGAAGGATATAAAGATCCAAAGTTCGTGGTGAAGGGTCCTAGGTTCACTACAAACTCCTTAACTAAGGAATGTCCACTGAGATTTTGGCTCTAGAATCCATCTCAACATCCCAACTAAGGACCTTCCTAACTGCCACCAGCCTGCATCGCTCTACTAATGATGGAGAAATGAAAGAATATTGAGATAGCCTAAATCAAATAAGATAGGGGTAGAAATACCACCAATGCTACCTGTGGTCTCAATCACATGCCTTGGTGCTCTTCCTAGTGGTTCTCAACCGCAGCATAAATCTTATGGCTCTTGGCCATGTCACCAACCATAGGTCTCAGAAACAAGTGCCTTACCCTAGATTAGGAGGGTTCTAAGGGAAATCTCTCCAATGATGACCATGTACACCACACCCATAACAACTACATGGTCCTCTTCAATGAGCAGATACTCCTCTAAGTGGTTCTGGTTGTCTGTGTTGTAGAACTTGATGAATCCTACCATAGATCTCTGTGGGTGCTGAGTAGATGCACTCCTGTTAACTGTTCTTGAGGTGGATCTTATGTCCTATTAGGCACCCCTAGCTAGAGGTCCCATACTATTCCCTCTCTAAGCATCATGGCACTGTGGAGGTTCAAAAGGGTGGTCAAGTCTGTTACTATGCTGTAAAGGAAAAGGAGGCCTGAAGGAAGATTGTGCTGAAGTGTGTCCTCCACGAGGAGGAGGAGTTGATCCCTCAACCTACTATCATGCATCTGTTGTATACGGCTCCTCACTCTGTCTCAATCCTATTGAGTATTCCCCCTGTTTCCTTTGCAATGTAGGCCTTCTCCATACTATCCCTCTGATAGTGTCACTAGAAAATAAATGTGCACTTCCCCACCCAAGTCTATGTTCAGACCCCTGATGAACCTGTTAACCCTAGTCTTCTTATCTAACATGTAGTCTACATACTAAAGTAGATAAAAAATGTGACCCTCATACTCATATTATGGAGGCATGTCACAGATCATGGAACTCATCGATCCACTGCTGGAATGAATCTCCTAGATATGTATCTACTCCTAAAACACTCCTCAAAGAGCTCCAAGTAACTATCTCAGAATCTACATGGAGCTTTGTCCTCCTCAAGTCCTCCACCAAACTCTAGCTTCGTCTCTTGAAGGTGGATAGAAACACGAGCTTTCATGTTTTAGTAGAAGGAAATATGTTGAAGCATCCATTCAAGCTAACCAACCATGCCTTGATATGAAATCCTCCTTTGTCTCCAGAAAAACTGAGGCGGGTGTAACTTCAGTATCTCTTTGATGTGATCTACGGTTGTTGACTCTCGGCCCCTAGGTCTCTCTACATGATCATCCCTCAGCCTAGGGCTCCTAGATGTCTTATGTCCTCTACTATCTTTCGTAGCTCTCTAGGTGGTGACTCTATGTCTAACCGACTACACGTGGGAGTTCTTTACCCTATCCTAAGCACTGTGACATGAAGGTGCATTGAGCTTCCACTGATGGCTCTTTGTCAGGTCTGTTAGGTCGCCCTCCTAAAGATCCTCGAGGCGTAAAGTGGCATTAGTAACATCTTGTAGTGTCTATAGTATCTCAAGGCAATATAGTTGCTACTACCTAAGCTAGGGGGTGGTAGATCTAGGTTAATGTGTAAGAACCCCTCGTCTAGAGATGTGCCTCCTACACAGACCAAGATGGGAGTTAGTTTATCATAATCTAGGCTTTTCTTTCAGTTTTCTAAGTTTTCTACATTTAAAAATATCATGCAATGTTGTGTGTTCTAGGTTTAGAGTTGCACTAAGTTTACTTGTTGTGTTTCATGTTTCCAAGTGTTCTTGGGGTCCAAGCATTGAACCTATGGCTCTGATACCAAGTGTAACACCCACAAAATTCTACTCTCAAATCAAAATAGAAACTAATAATTTAATAGTGAAAATTATGGTAATTATTTTTTTCTTTGTTTTAAAAGGGTTTGCAAGGTTAGACATTATCCACAATTAATAAATTTCCCTGAAAGATTAAGGTTTCTACATGACCTTGCGGAAGTTGGAATTAAATTAATAATAAATATTATTAATTTACTTCCTTAAAAATATTTATAGTTTAAAACATTTACCAAGTTCCATTAGTTTACTTAATTACCATGCACCAAGTTTACTTTATTTCCTATAACAAAAGTTTAACTATTTTGTCTAGCCACTAAGTGGCCCCATTCACCCCATTACCCATGCACTTTTTATTTAAATTTCATTCCCACAAAAATACCTCCCACTTAAGTGATGTAGGGTTTAATCTAAGCCATTAGATCAAATCTATCCTAGCCATTGGATTTGGTTGCCCTAAATATCCTTATAGGTTTCTTTTTATTTCTATTTTCCCCAATTTCATCCTCATTTGTTCATTCTTGTTTTACAGGTTTGGAAGAGGAGAAAGAGGAGAAGCCATGAAAGCCATTAAGAAGTGAAACCATGGAGAAATTTCCTTGAAGTTCTAGTTGCTAAATGGAGAAATCTTCCTCCATTCTTCTCTTCATAGTTTAGTTTATTCAAGGGTTTTCTATACAAGTAAGGTTCCTCAATTTCTTATTGTAGAGATTCCACTGTGGATCTGGTTTTATATATATATATAATATATACATTCTTTGAGTTCAATATTGGGGAAAACCCCATTTCATTAGATCTATGAATATTTAACACATTTGGATGTCCCATAAGAGGATTTATATGCTTAAACAATTGAGTTTGATCATTTACTAGTTGTTCATAGTTTCATTATGAAGTTTTAAAGCTTAGATTTTATTTAAATTCAATCGTGATTTTTCATAGTCATTATTTTTATTTTTCCGTCAAAAGTGATGAAACCGCCACCTTAAGTAGCCCATTGATGGTCCTTTGACCACCCACCTTCCTAGTGGGTGGTTCATTGACCACCGCTCTAAGCTAGGTGGTGGTTCTGAAACTACCACTCTGCACAGGGTGGTGGTTCTATTTCCCAAAAATAATAACCTTAAATTAAAGATTTTTCAAACATTTTTGTACTTAGGTTAGTTTCTAAGGAAACATTAACCTTAATTAAGGTGTCTAAAATTCATTAGTTGATAGGTTGATGTCATATCTTGGTTTCATTACTTAAAATTACCAAATGCATAAATTTTCCATTCAAACATACAATGTTCAACAATATGAAATGCAAGTTTCTTTTTCTTGATCAAACATACTTTGGAATTTCTCTTTCCAATGAAAATTTCAAATTCAAATATGATAATTACAATTTTCTTTCACAAATAACATACCATTCCAACAAAAAATTTCAAATCCCTTTTCTTACAATAAAATTTTCCTTTTTTCCAACAATAAGGTATATTAACAATACAAGAACTTCTATTTCTTACAATAATAAATTACTTCAACAAGGAATAAATGAAATATACAAGAATTTCAATTTTCTTTCAAAATACAAAATTTACAATCTTCCACTCTAAGTGGGAACAATAATAACTTTTACAACATGGATAATTCTTCCAACAAGGTCAAAACACAAGTCTTCTTTCCAAGTCATCTCCCAAACTTCATAGCTTTCAACTTGCATCCTTCAACTCTTCAAACTTCAAATCACCATACAAATAAAGGGGTATAGGTGACGCTCTCCACCCAACCTATAATCCAATAAGAGGAGAAGCCATCCCTTATTGGCCCCCAAGCCCCAACCAAAGAACAATATGGGGTATTATGCAACATTTGAAAACTTTCACACAAGGCTTCCACAACATGCATTCCACAAAATAACACAATCAAATAACACATTCAAACAATATACTCAAACAATATTAAAAATTTCCCAAAAAGCACAAAGGCTTGACAACAACAAGCCAACAAGGAGAAATGGAATATGGGAACCACCTCCTTTTGTCTCCCAAGTGATGTAGGAGTTCCACCCAAAATCCTCCATGTGCACAACTCAAAACATAATCAAATCCTTATTTCTACACTTGCAAATATGCAAAATATATCCATGTTATCCTTTTCACTCCCCATAGGTGGAACTCAAACTCACACTCCCTCCAAAATGATGCCTCACATCTCCCTTTTCCCTCCCCAATGGTCCCATAAATCCATCTCCCACACACAACTTAAGGCAAACTACCCATTCACAATCAAACATAACCACAACACTCATGCAATATACAAACAAACACAATTTCTACATCAAAATACATTAATAAAAAAATGCAAAAGGAGGAGAGCCTACTCTCCATCAAGCTTCCAATTCCTTTTACTCAACAACCTTTCAGAATACTTCACACCAAGCTCAATCCAAGATGCAACTCCAAAAGAAAACTCCAAGTATGAAAAACCAAGACCAATTTTCAAAAGTGCAAGAGAAGCAAATAATTCAAGTAACCCAAAATCCATCAAAATCATCCAATAAATAGAAAAGGGATGTGAGGATGATGAGGTGGCTCCATGTAGGATGCCACTTCATCATCCCTCTATTCCAACACACAATTCAAACACCAAGATGAAATGCAATTAAATGCATATGTAATACTTATGACATGCCCACATGACACTCCAACTTGCACACCATGCTTATCAAGGACAAACTTAAATATTGTAAGTAACAAGTGCAATTATTGACCCTTTTTACACTACAAAATGCATAAAATGGTCAAAATATGTCCTCATACTTCATAAGTAGGGTTGGTAGGAGAGTTTGAGATGTGAGGGACAAGGTTAACTTGTCCCTCAAGTCTCTAAAAGTGGCCAACAAGGCCAAATTCGAATTTGGGAAGGATGGTGGAGTACAAACCACCAAAAATGCATTTAATTAAATTCACATCATGCAACAAACAAGGACTATCTACCCAATTTATTTCCCACATGTCATATCTTCCTTTTTAATTTAAATTTAGCTAAATAGTTAATTAAGATACATTAGCAAGTGTTAATAAAGTAACAATATTTCCCAAATAATTAAACACATGCACAACAAATTAAAACAACAAAATTAAAAGAAAGGAAACACATTACACCCATGGCCACATAAATGAGGTTACCCCCTATGGGAACCTCCCAACAAAGCATGCAACAAGCACAACATAACATTATACACAAGTTGTCAAATTTTGGCCATGTCACACAACACACGACATCCTTTCCATGGTTAGTCCCCTATCCCCTTTCAATGTATGTGATAAAATGTCCTTGCAACACAAATAGAATACCTCTCTTGGCCTTACGGTTGTATCAACAACATCGAGAATAATATAAATATAGAAATCAATAATCATCATCCAAAATTAGCAATTATATCATCTATCATCATACAATTTAATTCGATTTTAACATCCATAAAATCATAATTCTACTCAAAACATCCAACATAGTCTATGCATCAAGAATATGACATGTTAGTATAAAATCATAATACTTCAAATCAACATATATATTTGTCCATCATTGTCATCTAGTGCATCATAATCAAAATGTAAATCACAACATGTCAATAGTCCAAATATTTGCATAGTCTATCATCTATTGATCAAGATATAATAATCGAAATGTCTAAGTATCAATCCAACAGTAATATCATCATAATGAAATAGTTTCAAAGAGGAGTGGACACTACATTTTCCACATGTATGCACACGCACACACACACACATACACACATGCCCACACACAGCACATATAAGGATATTAATACATGTAATTATATAGTACTATCATTATTGCATGTATAACCATAGCATATACGAAAAGGAAAAATTTAAAGCTAAAAATATATCATTTGTCATTAGAAACAATAAATTACCAACATGAATATGCATAATTTATCCAAATATAACCATTAAAAACAAATTAAAATACACACAATAAAAATATTCTATCACAATATAAAAATTGATATCAATTGTATTATAATTTCCTCTTAGAATTTTCTTGTAAATGTAAAATTATAGATAGAAGAAAAATATAAAAGGAATGATTTGGGATAAAATAAGTATGAGGCTTAATTAAAACTCTAAGAAGAAAGAATATATTTCTAAGGCACACTAATAGAACTAACGCTGAATAGTACAAACTAGATAAACTATTAGATCTATCTCATAGATAATATACTTAACACTATAAGGAAACCAAATAAAACCCTACAATTGGGTGTATGTTTTGTGTTCAATTAAATGAATATGTGGAAATTAATTGTAAACCAATGTGATATAGTTGTTCACAACACCTTTCAATCACTTGAATATACATAAGTTTATAAATTAAACATAAATGTATAAATCAATATGCTCTATGAACATATGAAATTGGAAGAATTTAAATGTTTCAAAAATGAGGGTCTTAAGAGTGATGTTTATATGTACTTACAGAAACACTAGAATTCGTCATCAACAAAAAAAAAAGTAACATATGCATAAATTGAGGTGATTGTCATCAACAATTAACCTTGTCTTGAAGTATAACACTATTTATATATAGAAATATCATAACCATGATAGTACAATTTGGAAAACCATTAAATAGAAATAAGTAACATTTTTTACCATATTAATATGCTTGGGTCTCAAACCTCCTATTTAATTTTTTTAAAATTTAGTACGTGTTCTATTATCCTTCCTCTTGAACCCTACTTACTATTAGGTCTCTAGGATTTTGAAAAAATTAAAAAGCATCACTCCAAATATCATGTAATTTAATACTTGTAGTCTATTATAATGCAATTTTCTCAACCCATATCATTTTCAATGCCCTTAAAAAATTCCACAAGTAGATATTGTATGTTGTTCTCTAAATTCTTGAGCTATTATTTTGATGCAAGAGCATAATTTGTGAAGACCATAACTTTTTACCTGGCCGTCGAATTGTATTGTAATTTTTAAAAAAGTTAGATATTGATTAGTAATATGACATGACCAACGTTTTCATAAAGATTGGGTTCCATTTTGTCATATTTTCAGGGTCAAATTCTTTTGTCTAGTGGTCTAAAATTGGCTTGAAACCTTTTTTTAATTTGTCTCGAACTTAGAGTTTTAATATATTTTTCTCTGATTTATGCAATAAGCCAAATTTTGGTATAAGCCTTAATTTATGAAGGCATCTTTTTTGCACAAAATTTATGGCCATCCGAGATGTTTTTTTTTTAGGGTTTTTGATAGAGATAATGGAAACTAAATTGTAGATCGTAATATTGTTGTAAGAGATTAGTGGGGATTTAGGAATGATAAGGAAATTATTCTTGAGATTATATAGTTTTTAAAAATTGTGTGTGTGTGTGTGTGTGTGTGTGTGTGTTTTGGAGGCCTTTTGACCTCTTGCATCTGGATCCACATCATATTTTTGCATGGAGATACATCTTATCTAATAAATGAATTACTTTTTTGACAACTTATTTTTTATTTTTATTAAATATATCCTAAATCCTCTAATATACATATATCTGTATAGATTTCATGAATTCAAATTAAGTCTTATTCACATGTATGTCAACACAAAAAAAAGTAGAAAAAATACATCAAATAAGAGACCAAATCTTTAAATACTCAGAAAAAACATCAAAGGGCCCATAAAATGAAGATGACAACTATATAAATACATTACTGTAGAGATAAATTTGTTTTTTTATTATTGTCAAATAACCTAGAAAAAAATATAAAATAAGAGTGAAAATAGAAATAAGAGAGATAAAATGAGAGGAAGTTAAAAGAATATAAAGAGATGTATATAAATTCAAACAAAAACAAGAAAATTTTACCAAGAAAAACCTCCAATAATAAAAACCAAAACAAATATATAGTAATAACATGGAAAATAAGTAGTCCCATAAAAACATTAGGTTTCTAGACTTCATGTTTATTCACTTCATGGTCATTATCTTGTGTCCCTCATAAGCAATAAATTTTATGATTGTCCTCTAGAAAGATTGATAATGTATTTCACTCAATCGACCAATTTAGCAATAATGTAGCTACATTATACATCTAAATTTAACCCTTAACAATAAAAAAAGGTTAGATAGTGAGAATCCCAAATTGGTGAATTATTTTCACCTCTCCTAAACTAACAAATTCTTATATTGTTTGTGTGTTAAAGTGATTCCTTTTACCTTGTAAATAATACAAAAAAATACATGTGAAAAATGTCATTAGAATATTGCCTACTCATGGAAATAATACAGTATCGATTTATTAGTCATTTAATTTCATGATTTGATAGTTTTTTTATTTTTTGGTTATTTGTGTGATTTTAAATTAATTAATACAATTCCCAAACTTTTATCGACGTGTTCATTTTTCAATACCCTCTAATTTTTTCCACCATTTCCATACCTCATCCTTATTTGCCTCCTTTTGTACATAATATAGGTTTCATAATATTTACATGACAAGATTGTGAACTATATAGTCTTAGTACAACTTCATTAGGACATTTCCTTTTTCATCCTATGTCTTCATTATCTTTCCTTTTTCAATTTTTTGATCATTGAAAGTATTCTAACATGCCAATAAAGACCAAATTTTAATTTCCATTATACATAAATATATTGTAAAGCCCACAATTTTCTACTCTCAAAACAAAGGAAACAAATAAATTAATAGTAAATTTTACTGAAAATAATTTTTTATTTTTTATGTTTTAGAAGAGTTATCAAGGTTAGGTAATTTTCTCAATTAATAAATTTCTCAGTTAGAGACTTTCTTCACAAGCTCGTGAACAAAGGAATTAAATTAATAATGAAATATTATAATTTACTTCCTAAGCTAAAATTTACATTTAAATCATCTACTAAGTCCTATTAGTTAAATTATTTATCAAGCCCCAAGGTTATATTATTTTCTAACTCAAAGGTTTAATTGTTTTACCTATCCACTAGGTGGCCCCCATTCACCCCATTACCCATGTTCTTTATCGATTATTTATAGTAACATTCCCTAAAAAAATTTCCTCCCACTTAAGTGAGGTAGGGTTTAATTTCGGACCATAGCATTGAATCAATCCTAACCCTTTGATTTAGGTTGCCCTAAATTTTCTTATAGTTCTCTTTTTAATTCCTATTTTCCCCAAACAACCTCATTTTCTCTTTCCATATGTAGCAAGATTTTGGAAGAGGAGGAAGAGGATGAAAAACCATGAGATCAAGGGGAGTGAGCCATGGAAAAATTTCTCTTGATATAAGTTGTAAATAGTTTCCTATTGTAATGTTTCCCATTTGGTTAAATGTAGAGATCTTACCATAGGATCCATGTTTGGTTATTTAATAAAAATCATTTTCTAGTGTTAGAGTTCAACTATTGGGGAAAACCCCATTTCTATTAAATCCACAATTTTTACACATTTGGGTGCCAAAAAGGAGATTTGGAAGGCTATAACTTTTAAATTTAGTTGATTCCTAGTTGCTGGAAGGTTCCTTGTTGTATTTTTAAGCTTAGATTTTTCTTAAATTTTGAAACTAGACTTTTCACTGACGGAAATTTTATTTTTCGGTCCAATGTTCCTAAACCACCAGCCCTACATAGGCCAACGGTCCTATGATCACCACCCTACCTAGGGGGTAGTTCATCGAACCACCGCTATGTGTTGTGTGGCAGTTTGAAACCACCAGTCTGCAAAGGGTGGCAGTTCTGTTCACCGAAAACAGAACCTTCAACAAGACATTATCTTCACAGTTTTTTCTTCTTGAGTTTATTTTTAATGCAAATATTAATTTTAATGAGGGGGTCTTATCCATTCATTAGATAGTAAGGTGATAGTATATATAGTTTCTTAATTCCAATTTTATAATATCAACTCAATCTCTATTCTTACCTTTTGCAATAAAATGTAAAAATTGAGTATAACATTACTTCAATTCATTCTATTTCACATATTCCATTTTGCCAACAAAACAACAAGAATTCAACACACTTCCTTTCAATAAATCTTTATTCCTTTTCCAAATATACATGTATATATATTTCAACTTGAATGCTTACAAATTTTAGGAGAGTTTCATTTCAAGACAATAAACAACTTAAGTTTTCCTTTCACTATAACATTACAATGCAACTTATAGACGCTACCAATTTTCCAAATCATTCTTTACAATGCAAAATTTAAATCATTTTCTTTCACTAAGAATAATCCTTTCCAATAAGGTAAGCAACCAAAATATCTTTCTACATTTACTAACTCATTTCAATCTTGGAATAAAATAAATATTACAACTTTACTTCAAACATAAAATGTTACAAATTTCCACTCAAAGTGGGAATAATAATATGATCAATACAACATAGAGGTTTTCAACAAGGACAAACAACAAGTCTTCTTGCATGTCTTCTCCAAATTTGTAGCTTCAATCTTGCATTCTTCAATATTTCAAAAACTTGGATCACAATACAAAGGAAGGGGGAATAGGTGACACTCTCCACCCAACCTTTAATCCAATAAGGGGAGAATCCATCCCCTTATTAGCCCCCGAGCCCCAACCAAAGAACAATGAGGGATGTTGAGAAACATTTGAAAAATGTTTTTACAAGAATGGCTTCCACAAACAAAAATAAATCCAAAGCATTCAACACATTTACATGGACACACTCAACAAAATTACAACTTTCTCAAACAACACTTGAGATCAAAGACAAAAGGAGCAAGGACTATGGGAACCATCTCATTTTTCCTCCCAAGTTAAGTGGGAGTTTCACCCAAAGCCTCCATGTGCACAATACATAAACAAAACAAACTTATCTCTCCCTTGCAAGTATGCAACCAAATGACCATTTTTCCTTTTCACTCCCCCTAGGTGAAACTCCCAATCACACTCCCTCCAAAATTCATGCCTCACATCTCCCTTTTCCCTCCCCAATGGTCCCATAAATCCATCTCCACACACCCAACTTAAGGCAACTACCAACCATACAAAAACAACACATTCAAAACACTCTTGCAATACTTAACAAGCACAAATTTTCACATCTACCAACATAAATAAAACAAAAAAAAAAAATGTGGAGAGCCTACCTCTCCATCAAGATTCGAAGAGAACTTCACCCCAAATCTCTTTGACACATTCAAGCCAAGCACACTCCAAAAGCAACTCCAACAAGCTCCCAAATCCAAAAGTGCAAGAGAAAGAAAATGAACAAGTAACCCCAATTCCATCAAATTCCATCAATAAATAGAAATGGATTGTGAGGATGATGAGGTGGCTCCATGTAGGATGCCACTTCATCATTCCTCCATTCCCACACACAAGTCAAAATACCATGCCCAAGACAATAAATGAACATGTAAGACTATGACAACCCAAAAGACACTCAAACTTGCACACCATGCCTACCAAGGACAAATTAATTGTGGTAAGTAGGAAAGTGCAATTATTTTCACCTTTTTACACTCCAAAATACATAAATAACTCTAAATTTAACCCCCCATACCATATGTATGGTGGTTGGGTGAATTTAAGAGGCATGGGACAAGCTTAGCTTGTCCCACAAGTCTCCAAAAAAGCCTCCCATGTCAAAATCCGAATTTTGAAGTTGGGGAAGAGTACATAACAAAAAATCCAAAAAAAATCTATCCTACACCCATAAGATTTCAAGGACCATCTACCCTCATAATTATCCCATTGTCACATCCTTATTTTAGTTAACAAATTAAGTTAGATTAGCTAATTAAGACATAATAATAATTGTTAATAAAGTGAAAATAATTTCCAATAATTAAATACATATACACAAAATAAAGCAGACACAAAATCAAAAGAAAGGTAAAACATTTCACCCCATGGCCACACATGTGAGGTCACACCCCATGGGAAACCTCCTAACTAGGCATGCAAAAACAACACAACATAACATTATACAAGAGTTGTCAAATTTTGGCCACGTTGCACAACACCCGACATCTTCCATGGTTAGTCCCCTATCCCCTTTTGATGTATGTGATAAAATTTCCACAACACAAACAAAATATCTCTCTGACCTTACGACTGTATTAACAACATTAGAAAAATATACATATAAAAATCAATATTCATCATACAAAATTAAGTAATTCTATCATCTATCAATATATCAAATAATTTGATTCTAACATCCATGAGATTATAATTCTATTCAGAAAATCCAGAGTATAACGTGTCAGTATAAAATCCAAATAGTGCAATTCAACATATATTGAACTCTCTACCAATGTCATCTAGTGTAACATAATCAAATAATGTGAATCACAACATGTCAATAGTCCAAATATCTACCATAGTCTATCATCTACTGATCAATGTATCATAATCAAAATGTCTAAGTATCAGTCCAAAAGTAATATCAACATAATGACAAATAGTGTTGAAGAGGAGTGGGAACTACATCCCCTCCCCTTAGACTCGACTTCCTCCTGGAAGTCACTGAAATAGGTGAGGAAACTAGGTCATAACAAAGTAGCATCCTCCCATGTGGCTACATCTCATCATACTTATCCCATTGGACCCACACCTGGTCAATCTCATGGCCTTGAAAGCCCAGGGTCATATGCTTTATGATGCACATGAAGCTCTAAAGTCACCTATCCCTGCTCCTGCACCTACAATGCAGTCCAATCCAATACATGAGAAGGATCTAGAATGTATCTCCTAAGAACAAGAAACATGAAATACATGTCACACGAGACAAGCTAGGTGGCAAGGCTAGATGATAAGCTAAGGGACTAATCCACTTCAAGATCTTGAATGGACCCATGAATCTAGGAGCTAACTTAGAGCCTTTTCCATAATCAGATAGGGCTCTTATGAGGTCTGACAGGGAAGAAACACCTTTGTGCCCACCTCATAGCTATGGTCAAATCTCCTCTGATCTACATATTTCTTTTTTATCTTGTGCCTCTTGAAGCCTTTGTCTGATCAAAACAACCGATACTGCTTCCATATGGTCAATTGTAACAAATCTGGCCCAAGAGATAACTCTATCCTCCAATCTATCCCAACTTAGTGGTGTCCTACACTCCCTACCATAAAGTGCCTGAAATGGATCCATACCAATAGAACTCTTGAAATTGTTGTTAGTAGGAAAAATCCACTACATACAAATACTCCTCCCACCTCAGACTGATGGTCCATAACGTACATTTGAAGCATTTCCTCTAAAATATGAATTCACCCACTTCCATCTTTCCATTATAACTCAAAGGATGATATGTTGTATTAATTTGATACTCATCCCAAGGGCATATTGCATGGTAGTTCAGAAATGAGAGGTGTATAAGGGATCATGATCATAAATAATCTTCCGCAGAATCCTGTGCAGTCTGACATTGTCTCATCTAAGGTATACTCGCTGTGCCACTACACTAGTCTGTATAGGTGGTCTTCACAAGAGAAAAATGAGCTACTTTCATCAATCTATCCACTGTGACCATGATGGAATTGTGGTGGTATCTCGACTGATTAGTAGCCCTACTATGAAATCCATGGAAATGGTGTCCCATTTCCACTCTGGTATATCATGTGAAGGTAGAGAATTCCAGTTGGATGTTGATGCTCAGCACTTCACCCTCTGACACTCTAAATAATGTGACATGAAACTGAGCTACATCTCTCGTAGACCTCTCCAATGGTAATTTTTCTCAAGGTGGTGTGCATCTTGTTCACCCCTAGATGGGCTGAATAAGGTGCATGATGACCCCTCTACTAAGATATCCTATTCTCAAACCTCCATCCCTAGGTACATAATCCAATTCTATGTCTGAGAAGTCCATCTAACTCTAATGCAAAACCATCAAACTTCCCCTCAAGGGGTTTCTGAGACTTAATCTTTGATCTAGAATTACAAGGTAGAAACTGTCATGTGGGAGCTCCTTTCAAAATCCTACTCTACAAATCTGTGCCCACTGAAGTATCCATAACCAAATGTCTTTATCTACTGAAGAGCATCTACTGTAACCACATTCTCCTTCCCCTTCACATGCTCTATCTCCATGTCATACTCACATAGCAACTCCATCCAATGCCTATTGATGAGCATTGAGATTGGGCTTGAGTGAAGAGGTGACATAATCTCAAATGGTATTTGGGTTAAGAATAAACTTCCTGCCAAGAAGGAAATGATGCCAACGCACCAAAGCATGCACTACGGTCTGCAAGCTCAAGGTCATGAGTTGGATAATTAGCTCATAATCCTTGAGTTTACGAGACTCAAAGGTAACCATATGTAGAGCCTCCTGCATCAAAACATAACCTAATCCCTACCAAGGAAGCATCCGTACACACAAAGAAATCCCTTTGAGGATCTGGCACTGCAAGAATCAGTGTTGTCGTAAGGAATCCCTTCATTTTACTGAATGGCTTAGTCACATCCATCAGACCAATAAAATTCTTCCCTTTTCCATTGAATTTGGAAGTGATGGGGTGTGTTATCTCTGATGAAAAGTCCTGAAATAAATCTCCTATAGTAACCTGCACAACCCCATAAAATGGGATGCACCTCAGTCACATTGGTTGGCAAGTGGTACAATCCATAATAGCTCTAATCTTGGAAGGATTAATTTCAATACCTTCCCCAGAAATGATTTGACCCAAGTACTGAACCTCTACTATAAAAAGGCACACTTCCAGGTTTCTTGTAAAGTTGTTGCTCACGAAGACATTACAGAACCTATCAAAGGTGTTCCTCTGTTCTCCTCAATGTAAATGATTATATCATAATGTCATCAAGAAATATGAGCATGAAGTGATCCAAAAAACATTTGAACACCCCATTATCAAACTCATGAATACAGTAGGGGCATTTGTCAGACCAAAAGGTACCACAGTGAACTCATAGTGGCCAATCTCAGTGCAGAAAGTTTCTTGTGGATATCTGCCTCCGCAAAATCCTCAGCTGATGGTAGCTTGACTTAAGATCAATCTTAGAAAATATATTGTCTCCCTTTATCTATCAAATAAATCATCTGATGTGTGGAATGGGGTAATGATTCTTGATCGTTACTTTGTTCAATGGTTGTAGTCCACACACAAACATTCTGAGATCCATCATTTTTCTTCACAAAAATCACTGGTGCACCCCAAGGAGATACACTAGGATGGATTAGGCATTTCTCAAGAAGGCCCTCAAACTGACAACTTAAGCTCACATAGCTTAGGTAGTGGTCATTCATAATGGTGTGTGAGATAGGCTCCACTCTCATAACCAAATCAATGTGAAATTGAATCTCACGTGGGGGAGGTAACCCTGAAACTCACTAGGAAAGACATTATGACAATTCCTACAAAATGGGGTGGTCATCAAGTGATGGTTCATGAGTCTCATCCTTCGATGAGACACTAACAGTGATGGAATGAGGTGACTAACAACCTAGTCACAGTGGACACGCTTAAGTGGACATAGCAGGATATGGTCTATTTAATAGAGATGGATCTCCTAACTCCAGTTAATCATGTGAATCCACTCCCAAATCATTTGCATTAAGATATAATACTTGCTGTGAAAATCAACTCTAAAGGGTATACGTAGTACAGTTTAATCTATGCCCAAGATAACTCCATATGAACCCAAAGGAAGGATACAAAGATCCAATGATCATAGTGAAAGGTCCTAGTTCCAGAACACACTCCTTAACTAATTATGTCCAAGGATAGTTTGGCTAATTAGAAGCCATCTCAACATCCCAACTAAGGTATGTGCCTAACTGTCACCATCCTGCATCTCTTTAAAAAGATGGAGAAATGAAATAACATTTTAAAGATAATAGACATCATGTAGATTAGATGAGTGGATGATAGAAATACCACTAATGGCAGGCCTATGTTGATTATTCCCCGGTGAAGCATTTGGATGCTCTACCTAACGAATCTTGGATGGTAAGCATGAACTCCCTCTCAAGCTGGATGGGTGATGCAATAGAGTGGTATACTACCAACTTGATAGGAATAAGGAAACCGGAATGCCTGGAGGATATGATTGGGATTGTGCTCAGGCCAAGGGCTCTCCATTTAAAGAGTGACCAGTTATAGACTACACCTTATTTTATTATTACACAATAGAGTTGTCACCACTGATTATTAAGGAATCACTGATCTAGGTAACCCAGTATTATGTGTTGTAGAACCTAAACATCTTTTCACATATCAAAGTGGGTGATAAAAAGGACAAACAAATACTAATTATACACCATAAAATTGGAGCCTGTGCCATAGCTATAAGGAAGCCAAGAAGATAGAGGTCCCATACGTGTACACTTTGTCTGACAAATCATAGAGAAATAATGAGACACAACTTGAAAAGAAGATCTTGAATCTAATGACACCTGCTGAGGAGTAGCGCCTACAATGATATAATAAGTATATGCAAAATGCTCCCATGTAATGACACTAAAATACAAGGGAATATGATTAGATCCGAAGAGAGGAGTAACTAATCCTTATAACTACCCTATATGTGGATTCTCACTCTGAAGATTGATCTGAGCATTGAAAAGGGTCATTTCCCCCAAGAAATCCCCTTGCTAAAATGCAAGGGATCTCCATGAGAGTCTAAGAGTTTCCCCAAGCGAGGTAATGACGTGTGCAGGGACCCCACCCAAGTCTAAGTTGATTTTCCCTTTATGAAATATATTAACTGTGAACATGGGTCAAGATACATTTACTGTGATAGTCACTGAAGCATGATCCAAAAACGATCACTCAGGGTAGTAGTTCAAAAGTTGATTTTATGGAAGTTATGTTGCGTAAATCACGAAATTTTTTGATGCATTGTTGGATGAATCTTTTAGTATTTTGTGATCTACTCCTGAATGAACTTTTTATATTTTTTGTTATTTTTGCGATTGTTTTGGAATTATCTGAGAATATACATGGATCTTCTGCTTTTCAGTTGTCCACCAATTTGATGGCTTAGTCTCTCAGAAGTCCTGGGATGAACAAAATGAGAGATGTGTTGTATGGACTACTCGAGTTTCCCCAGTGACATCATTAAATCATCTCCTCAATGCTAGTCCAACCATTAGCCTCAACTGAAAATTCCCTTGCAAGTGATTGACTCATAGTGACGAAAATGCTGGTTAATCACGTGAGAGAAGACAGAATAATCCGTGGAAAAAACCTCCAGATGTAACTACTGAAGAAAATGAAAGCTATCCTACTACGCCCTTAATCATATATCTTACATTTGATGTATATAGTTGACTTGTGGCTATCATATACTTTTTATCATTATGTATCTCTTTCATATATGTTATATTATCATGGGTGGGTCAGCCTTGGGGATGGAGATAGCATATGAATAGTATAAATGGGGGTTAGTAGGTAGTAGTTGATCATCAAAGTGAGCATTTGAGTCTTATTGTATGGTTTAGAGGTTGCCCCCCTCGAAGTGGCCAAGTTATTCTAATTTCATGTTGAGATCATTATTCTAGAATATTGTTTTATTTGGTGTTATATTTATGCTCATGATCTGAATTATACAAGTAATTTCATTACAAGTAGTATCAGAGCTTGAACTCGGCCAACACTGCGTCAAACCCTAATTTTGAAGGTTCATCCATATCTCAACATCAGTAGTGAATTTTTCATCAAATTTTTCTGGGGTGTGGTGAAATCATTCAAGTAAGCTTCCCTCAAAATTTTAATAATTTTTTACTTGTTCTGCAAAAGTTATAGCGGTTTTATGTTTTTTCATAATTCGGCTACATAGGGTGAAATTTGTGGAATTTTTCAAAGTTATTTACATTTCCAGAAATCAGATTAAAAATTAGTTTGAGTTTTTTCTTTGAGTTTTATAAAAAAATTCCTAATTCCTATTGAAATCTGAAACCCTAAATTTAGACCTTGATCCTTAAATCTTACCATTTTGGGGCATCATGGCTGGGCCTTCGACAAGAGGCAAAAAGAATCCCATCACTCCGAGTAAAACCCCTGATAAGGATGAGATAATAGTTGAGGAGTTAGAGTCAGAAGGGGTAACTACAAAGTCCTCAGGGTTATGGTTTACTTCAACTGACCATAAGGTAAGCTAACTTGAGTTTAGAGTTGTGAAACCTTGAAGGTAGAGTGGCCAACAAAGAAGATGTAGAAAAGATTGGAAAATGATTGGAGGATTTCATTCAACAATTTAGCTACAATATCATGAGTCATCATATCATTCCTAATGAGCCACAACTCAATCATACTCATACTAACCATGGTGGATCTTTAGGTCAAAGTAATAGAACAAACTAGCCAAGGTGGATCTGAAAGCATGACCAATCCAAATACAAACACTCTACAAGCCTGTAACATGAATTCCAAAAGTGGAAATACATAATTTTGATGGAAAGGATCCACTCAATTGGATTAACCAGATGGAGAATTTCTTTGATCTACATCAGATTCCATTAGGACAAAAGGTTACCATGGCATCATTGTATATTAAACCTGACCAATTCATTTGGTATCGATGGTTATGTGCTCAAAGGAAAAAGAGTGGTCTCAATGTTACATGGAAAATATTCACTGAAGAGTTGCAATTGCACTATAGTTCTAGTGTGTCAGAGAATTACTTTAGCCAATTAGCAAAGCTCAGACAAACAGGAATCCAGTCAAGGATTACATTCATCAATTCCAAAACCTTTCCTTGCGGGTGGAAAATATTACTAAAGAGAATTTGAATGACTTATTTCCTGGGGGTCTTAAAGAAAAAATTGAGACTGAGGTGTGTATGTTTAATCCTCATAAGGTTTCAGATTCTATGATCATGGAACGTAGGGCAAAGGAAAAATTTCTTTCAAGTCGGAGACAAATTTTTACTAATATCAGAGATTGTAGCACCCTTCCACCATCATTCCCTCATCCAGTTAGACTGACACCTCCACAAATTGAAGAAAAGAGAGCCAAAGGGTTATGTTTTAATTGTGACAACAAATTTGGACTAGGACATAAGTGTGTTGAAAAGAAGTTGTTCTACATTGAGGGACCTAATGAAGAAGAAGAAAATGAAGAAAATGAAGAGGTAGAGCCAGAGGAGGAATTAGGAGATCCCCAACCAACAATATCATGCCATGCAATTTCTAGGTATTAGCACTCCCCAAACTCTCAAAGTGGTTGGATTCTTAAAAAAAAAGAGGGTAACAATGTTGATTGATTCAGGAAGTACTCACAATTTCATCAATCATAAGTTAGTGTGTACGCTTGAACTGCTTTGTTTATCCAGCTTCAGAATGTCAAGTCATGATCGCTGATGGGAAAACTGTTAGTTGTTCAGGAAAATGCCATAACATTAATCTCGCCATGGGATATTACTTGCTAACTAGCAATATGTATGCCATTGCCATGGGAGGAGCAGACATTGTGTTAGGAGTTTAGTGGCTTACCACCTTGGGAACCATTGAAATGAATTTCCAAGAGTTGTTCATGCAATTTTAGTCAGAAGGGAGGAATTTTAAACTAAAAGGATTTTTAAGAGCAAAATCCCCACAGATGGTAAGTTCTCATCAGATGAAAAAATTTCTTAGAAAGGATGCAGAGGGGTTTGTGGCACAACTATTTTCATTAGAAGCACATCATTCTAAATACATTTATACCCGCAGATATGCAAGCAGTTATAGATGAGCACTCAATTGTGTTTTTGGAGATATGCCCAAGGGTTTACCTCCAAAAAGAGACCATGACCATGCCATCCAGCTAGTACCAAGGAGTCAACCACCAACATCAGACCTTATAGGTACCCCTATATGCAAAAGAGTGAAATTGAGAAGTTAGTTCAAGAGATGTTAGAAGCAAGACTTATTCGTCATAGTCAAAGTGCTTACTCTTCTCCTGTAGTGACGGTATGGAAAAAAGATGACAATTGGTGCATGTGTCCAGATTACAGGGAACTCAATAAGTACACAGTTAAAGATAAGTTTCCTATTCCTATAATTGATGATTTGCTAGATGAGTTACATGGTGTTGTTTACTTTACAAAACTTGATCTTCATTCTGGATATCATCATATTAGAATCAAGGATGAAGATATTCATAAAACAGCCTTCAGGACACATGAAGGCCATTATGAGTTCTTGGTAATGCCTTTTGGACTAGCAAATGCACCCTCTACATTTCAAAGCTTGATGAATTCTATATTTAATCCATTTCTGTGGAAAGTTTGTTTTAGTGTTCTTTGATGATATATTAATCTATATTAAAACATGGGAGGAACACCTGCGTCATGTAAATAAGGTGTTGGAAACTCTTGAATAACATCAACTTTATGCAAAGCCTTCTAAGTGTTCTTTTGGTGTCAAGGAGGTTGAATATCTGGGTCATATTGTCTCTTATGAAGATGTTAAAGTGGATCCTAACAAGATAAAAGCCATGCTTGAATGGAAGGTTCCCAAAACCCTAAAAATATTCGAGGATTTTTGGGGCTTACAGGTTATTATCATAGATTTGTAAGGAATTATGGAAGTATATCAACACCACTCACAGCTTTATTGAAGAAGGAATCTTTCCATTTGAATGAGGAAGCTACCAAAGCATTTGAGTAGTTGAAGGAGGCCATGTGCACCACTCCAGTTCTAGCCACCCTAGATTTTTCCAAAACATTCATTGTTGAATGTGATGCTTCAGGGTATGGTATGGGGGCATTACTCATGCAAGAAGGGTGACCCATTGCCTTCGAGAGCCATCAATTCAAAGGTAAGAATATTTCAAAACCAATTTATGAGAAAGAAATGCTAGCCATACTTCATGCAGTGAAAGTAATGGAGACCATATCTAATGGTAAGACATTTCAAAGTAAAGACAAATCATGATAGTTTGAAATACTTCTTAGAGCAACATTTATCATCTGAAGAACAACAAAAATGGGTCTCAAAAATGTTGGGGTATGATTTTGAGATAATATACAAGAAAGGGAAAGAGAATGTAGTTGCATGATGCTCTATCTAGGAAGGATGAATCAGCCCAGGCATTTTTGTGTGCCATATCAATATTTCAGGAGGATTGGATAGAGGATGCAAGGTCCTGAATGGAAAAATGACCCAGGTACACAAAATCTCATTCAGAATCTCCAACATGATCAAAACATGTCAGAAAAATTTTTATGGAAAGGAGATACTTTATGGTATAAAGATAGATTATACCTATGTAAGAATTCAATCCTTAAAAATAGGGTTCTATCTGAGCTCCATACTTCTCCAGTAGGGGGTCATTATGGCTTCTTAAAGACTTATCATCAAATCAAGCAAAATTTCTTCTGGGAAGGGCTTAAAAGGGATGTCCGAAAATTTTGTGGCTCAGAATGCATGGTTTGTCAGCAAAATAAGGGTGAAACAATTCGTTCCCCAGGTCTTTTACAACCTCTATCTATTCCTAGCCAGAGGTGGGAAGAGGTTTCCATGTACTTCATCACAGAATTTCCTAAATCAGAAGGAAAAAATGTAATCATGGTGGTGGTGGATAGACTCACCAAATATGCCCATTTTTGTGCCTTATCACATCCATTTTTGTGAGTACAGTAGCAACGGCCTTCATGGATACAATTCAGAAGCTACATGGGACACCTAAAGATTATAATAAGTGATTGAGACCCTATATTTACTAGTAATTTTTGGACTGACTTGTTCTCATGCTTGGGCACACAACTAGCTCATAGTTCCTCTTATCATCCCCAGTCTGATGGGAAAACAGAGGTGGTAAACAAGTTCTTGGAGGGATATCTTCGTTGTTTTACATCAAATAAGCAAGCGAGATGGGTCTAATGGTTACCACTGGCAGAATGGTGGTATGACACCTCCTTTCATACTTCATCTAAAATGTCTCCTTTCTTAGCATTATATGGGTATTATCCACCATCTATCACTTCATCTTTGAGATTCCAGCCAAAGGTTCAAGCAGTTGAAGAACATATTCAACACCAACAAGAGGTGCTTTGTAGTCTCAGGGAGAATCTAGCCATGTCACAAAACCGGATGAAGCAGCAGGCAGACCAACATCATAGTGAAAGACATTTTGAAGTCGGTGATTGGGTTTTTGTGTGTTTACAACCATATAAGCAAATGTCCTTAAAACAACACAAAAAGGATAAAAATCTTTCACCTAAATATTATGGTCCTTATCAAGTGTTACAGAAGATTGGAAATGTAGCATACAAACTAGAACTTCCTCCGGCTACTCGAATTCATCCAGTCTTCCATGTATCTTGCCTAAAGAAGGTAATTGGATAGACAATATCAACCCAGACAGTGTTACTAGAGCTTGATGAAGAGGGCAGAATCATCCTGGAACCAGAATGCATCCTTCAAACATCCACTAAGCGGTTGAGGACAAGGGTCATCACTGAGTATTTGATCAAGTGGAAAAATCTAGACAATGAAGACACAACTTGGGAGGATGCAAATTTCCTGTAGCAGCATCCAGATCTTCTCAACATTGGGTACAATGTTGCTTTGAAGGGGAGGGGCATGCTACACCCTTAATCATATAGCTTGTATTGGATGTATATAGCCGACTTGTGGCTATCATAACTTCTTATCATTATGTATTTCTTTCATATATGTTATATTTTCATTAGTGGGTCGGCCTTGGTGCTGGCCATAATATAGGAATAGTATATATAGAGGTTAGTAGGTAGTAGTTTATCATCATTGGAGCATTTGAGTATTATTGTATGGTTTGGAGGTTGCCCCCTCAAAGTGGTGAAGCTATTCTAATTTCATATTGAGATCATTATTCTGGAATATTGTGTTATTTGGTGTTATATTTCTGCTCATGATCTGAATTATACAAGTAATTTCATTACATATCGTCCCCTAGGTCTCTCTGCAAGAACATCCCTCGACCTAGGGCTAACTAGATCTATCTTTGTGTCCTGAAGCTCTTTCTTTGTGCTCTCTAAGTGGGGACTCGTGTCTAATCAATTCCGCATGGGAGTTCTCTACCCTATCCTTGGCACTATGATGTGATGGTGCATGAACCTCCACTAATGGCTCTTCATCTTTTCTACTAGGTCACCCTCCTAAATTTCCTCCAAGTAAAGTGGCATTAACATCCTATAATTTCTAAAGCATCTAAGGAAATATGGTTATTACTTCATAATCTAGGGGTGGTAGATCTAGGCTCAAGTGAAAACACCCCTCGTCTAGTCCACACCTCCTACACATACCAAGATGAGAGTTATTTTATCATCATCTAGGATTTTGTTTTAGTTTTCTAATATTTCTACGTTTTAATTTACATCATGCAATGTTGTGTGTTCTAGGTTTAGAGTTACATTAGGTTTACTAGTTATGTCTTATGTTTCCAAGTGTGCCTGAGGTCCAAGTGTTGAAATCAGTCTTTTAATACCAAGTGTAACACCCACAATTTTATACTCTCAAAATAAAGGAAACTAATAAATTAATATTCCAGTTTACGGTAATTTTTTTTGTTTAGAAGTGTTAGCAAGGTTGGGCATTTTCTCAATTAATAAGTTTCTCAGTTAGAGACTTTCTACACAATCTTTTGAACAAGGTAATTAAATTTTATAATTTACTTCCTAAGCTATATTTACATTTTAAGCATCTACTAATTCCTATTAGATAAATGAGTTTTCAAGACTCAAGGTTATATTATGTTCTAACTCAAAGGTTTAATTGTTTTGCCTAGCCACTAGGTGGCCCCATTCACCTCATTACCCATGTTCTTTCTTTTTATTTAAAGTTACATCCCCACAAAAATTCATTCCCACTTAAGTGAGGTAGGATTTAATTTTTGTCATAGGATTGAATCAATTCTATCCCTTATATTTATGTTGCCCTAAATTTGCTTATGGTTCTATTTTAATTCTTATTTTCCCCAAACAACCTCATTTGTTTTTTCTTATTGCTAGTTTTAGAAAAGGGGCGGGAAATGGAAGAGCCATGAGAGAAAGGGGAGAAACCATGGAAAAATTTCTCTTTATATTACTTGTGAATATTTCTCATTGCAATGTTTCCCATTTGATTAAATGTATAGGTCCTACCAAGTATCTATTTTGTTATTTAATGAAAATCATTTTCTTGTTCTGAGTTCAACTATTGGGGAAACCCCATTTCTATTAAATCCATGTGTTTTACACATTGGGTGCCAAAAGGGATATTGGAAGGTTAGAACAGTTAAATTTAGTTGTTTCCTAGTTGTTGGAAGGTTCCTTGATGTATTTTTAAGATTAGGTTTTACTAAATATTAAATATCGGCTTTTCACGGAAAGAAATTTATTTTTCTGTTAAAAGAACCTAAACCAACACCATAGGCAGGTTGGGGGTTCTATGACCACTTCCCTACCTGGGAGTGGTTCATCAACTGCCACTTTTTTTTGGGCGGTGGCTCTGAACCACCACTCTATGCAAGGCGGCAGTTTTGTTCACCAAAAACATAACCTTCAACAATACATTATTTTCACAGCTTTTTCTTCTTAAGTTGATTTCCAGTGCAATATTAATTTTAATGAAGATATTTTACATTCATTGGTTGTTAAAATGATATTATATCTATTTTCTTAGTTCCAAATACAAAACATCAACTCAATCTCTATCTTTTCCTTTCGCAATAAAATGTAAAATATTGAGTATAACATTACTAAAATTTATTATATTTCACATATTCCATTTTTTCAATTAGACAACAAGAATTCAACACACTTCCTTTTAATACATATTTTTTCTTTTCCAAATATACATGTATATACATTGCAACTTGAATGATTACAACTTTTGGGAGAGTTTCATTTCAAAGACAATAAACAACTTAAAGTGTTTCTTTCACTATAACATTACAATGGAACTTATAGAAATTACCAATTTTCCAAATCATTCCTTTACAATGCAAGACTTTAAATCCTTTTTTTTCACTAAGACTAATTCTTTCCAATAAGGTAAGAAACAAAAATATATTTCTACATTTACTAAGTCATTTCAATCTTGGAATAAAATAAATATTACAACTTTCCTTCAAACATAAAATTTTACAAACTTCCACTCAAAGTGGGAATAATAATATGATCAATACAACATAGAGCTTTCAACAAGGAAAAAACTCAAGTCTTCTTGCATGTCTTCGCCAAATTTGAAGCTTCAGTCTTGCATTCTTCAATCTTTCAAAAACTAGGATCACAATACAAAGGAAGGGGATATATGTGATGGTCTCTGCCCAACCTTTAATCCAATAAGGGGAGAAATCATCCCCTTATTTTCCTCCGAGCCCCAATTGAAGAAAAATGAGGGATTTTGAGCAACATTTGACAACTTTTTTACAAGAATGGCTTCCACAAACAAAAAGGAATTCAAAGCATTCAGCACATTTACATGGACATGCTCAACAAAATTACAATTTTCTTAAACAATACAATAGGATTAAGATCAAACCAAAAAGGAGCAAGGACAATGGGAACCACCTCCTTTTGCCTCCGAAATGAAGTGGGAGTTTCACCCAAATCCTTCATGTGCACAATACATAAACAAAAGAAACTTATCTCTCCCTTGGAGGTATGCAACAAAATGACCATGTATTTCATTTTCACTCCCCATAGGTGAAACTTCCAATCACACTCCCTTCAAAATGCATGCCTCACATCTCCCTTTTCCCTCCCCAATGGTCCCATAATCCATCTCCACACACCCAACTTAAGGAAACTACCCAACCACACAAAAACAACCACATTCCCAACACTCATACAAACTTAACAAGAACACTTTTTCACATCTACAAATATAATTAAAAAAACAAAAAATCTGGAGATCCTACCTCTCCATCAAGCCTCCAAGAGAACTTCAATCCACAAGTTTTGACACCTTCAAGCCAAGCACACTCCAAAAGTAACTCCAACAATCTCCCAAATTCAAAAGTGGAAGAGAAAGAAAATGAACAAGTAAACCCAATTCCATCAAATTTCATTAATAAATAGAAATGGAATGTGAGAATGATGAGGTGGCATCAAAACATTATGCCTAAGACAATAAATGAATATGTAAGACTATGACAACCCAAAAGACACTCAAACTTACACACCATGCCGACCAAGGACCAATTAATTGTGGAAGTAGGAAAGTGTAATTAAATTCACCCTTTTACACTCCAAAATACATAAATAAGTCTAAATTTAACCCCCCATGCCATAGGTAATACCATAGGTATGGTTTTCGGGTGAATTTAAGAGGCATGGGACAAGCTTAGCTTGTCCCACAATTCTCCAAAAAAAATCTCCCTAGTCAAAATCTGAATTTTAAAGTTGGGGAAGAGTATATAACACAAAAACCAACACAAATCTATCCTACAACCATAATATTTCAAGGACCATCTACCCTCATAACTATCCCATTATCACATCCTTATTTTAGTTAACAAATTAAGTTGGATTAGCTAATTAAGACATAATAATAATTGTTAATAAGGTGACAATAATTTCCAATAATTAAAGACATGTACACAAATAAAACACACACAAAATTAAAAGAAGGGGTAAACATTTCACCTCATGGCCACACAAGTGAGGTCACCCCCCATGGCAAACCTCCTAACTAGGCATGCAAAAAAAACACAACATAACATTACACAAGTTGTCAAATTTTGGTCATGTTGCACAACACCCGACATCCTTCCGTGGTTGGTCCCCTATCCCTTTTTGATGTATGTGACAAAATGTCCTGCAACACAAACAAAATACCTCTCTAGCCTTACAACCATATTAACAACATCAAGACAAATATACATATAAAAATCAATACTCATCATCTGAAATTAAGTAATTCTATCATATATCAACATATGAAATAATTTGATTCTAACATCCATGAGATTATAATTCTACTCAGAACATCCAGAATATAACATGTTAGTATAAAATCTAAATAATGCAAATCAACATATATCGAACTATCTACTAATGTCATCTAGTGTAACATAATCAAAATGTGAATCACAACATGTCAATAGTTCAGATATCTACATAGTCTATCATCTACTGATCAATGTATCCTCATCAAAATGTATAAGTATCAGTCTAAAAGTAATATCAACATAATGAAAATAGTGTCGAAGAGGAGTGGGTACTACATATATATATCAACTCTATTTCATTTTCAGATCTATCAATCTATATGCATATAGATAATTCAAGTAATTGTTCATTATATATCAAGAAATTTAAGTATTTTCCAAGAAAATTTTGAATAAGAGAATCATTGAGCATTTATAAGTGTTTTAATTAACTAAGAAATTTTTCTAATAATTAAATTTGTATTTAGAGATGTCTTTCATTACATTAGTTTAATAAATTAATGAGTTTTGAAATTATTGGTATGTTATCAATATTCTACAATATTGAGGGATCATAAAAATATAAATATAGTTCAGTTATTCGTTAGTCCAACAAATATCCCAAAATACATTGTTTTCCTTATAATCTGATATTTAAACTCCTAAATTAAGATTAGGAGGAACAAGTTTAGTATAATTTAAAAGATATAACTGAAGAAAAAATAATCTTAAGCGAGTTTTGAGCTCTAAAGATGACAAACCCAAATCATTGAATTATATTTCATGTGCTTATAATTATTATTAAAAAATAGAGCAAACAACTTGAATATATTCAAAATATAATGTGCATAGTCTAAACATTTAAATTTTATTTTCTCATTAAAAGAATAGGTCTTACAGTCTAATTTTGTAATTACTCTATTGTTTTATTATTGAAAAATAAACTTTTATTAATAAAAAAGATACAATACATTTCTAATCATACAAAAAATGGGTGAATAAAGTCACACCCTCTAGAATGCAAGTTACATTGTGCCAAGAAGACTTCGAGAAAAGGTCACCTCACCTCATGAGGGCATCAAAATATAAGTATAAATAATAAAAGTTTGTTTTTAACCCAAAAAAAAGGAACAAGAAATAAATGACACCAAAACCAACATGAACTCAAAAATAATTTAATCTGCAATAACGAACATGATGGTCGAAAGAGGTGGATGAAAACAACTATCATATTTGTCCCTAGCCATTAATGACAAAGGAGTGGATCGTGTTCACTGGGGGTTCACTTAGTAAAACGTATGGTATAGCACGTTCGTTTGAAGGGTATTAAAGACTACCCTTAATGTTAGTATTTACCTCTAATTATTCAATTGATAATATCCCCTCCCATTATATTATTAAAATGAAAATACCCCGTGTTTTTTTCCATGTAACTTGTTTACCCATTTATCCATTACAATTTTATTTACCCCTTTTTGTCCAATTTTAATGTGTTTAGTTTTAAAAACTAGTGTTCAAATGTTTTAGTTTTATATTAAAATTATTCCTACTTCTCCTTCGACCCACCTCTCTAACCTAACCCCCAATACGTCATTCAAAGTATTAGCAAATTAAACATTTCCATCCCTTAATGTTTATCCTCTATATTGACTTTGATTTTATCATTTTTAATTACCTCAATATAAATGAACATACTCAGATATTTCCTAGCTAACAAACCCCACGTGATTGTGCCGAGAATTAGACCCCACCCATCATTATATTATTATTGTGATTATTCATTGTTGGGTTGCGAGAATTGATGATTAGGAGAAATGACATGTGCCAACCACAAAAAAAATCTCAAAAAAAACACCCCACCCACTAACACCAATGCCACCATAGCCACGTCTCTATTTGAAAGAAATAACCAAAAGTAAATCATTAGTTAATAAGTCAATTTACATATTTCAGCTAAATCAGACCTTTTTCCCCGAGTCTCGACTTACATTTTTTTAGTTGAAATAATTATTTAATGTTATAAATATAATTTGAACGTGAAGAATTTGTAGGTGTTATTTATTTTGATGAGGAAATGCATCATTTTATTCCTATATTTTTATAGAATATTTCCGAGAATTATTTTATTTGTTAATAAAGTATTACAGTATAAATTGATTAAAAAAACATACTAAAAAACCATATTTTGTATAATATATTTGTGATTATTATATATTTATAAAAAATTAAGAAATATATATATATATTCGAACAAACATATAAAAAAGTACATCGAACCACCAAAATAACTAACACCATATTTATAAAGGCTACTTCATTTCCTTTCGCAAAAGTAAACTGCAAACATCATTGTGGAGATGAAGAGGCATACCTAACTACATTATTGGTTTAGTAAGCGCATTATTATAAATACATTTACCGTATGTCTTCTATATCAATGGTATATGTTTTCCTTACCTTTTCTAATGAAAAACAGATTACCGGGTGAAGTTTAGCTCATAATGTCAAACCTTAATCTCAAACTCGTATTTGCTAAAAACATATGTCAACAAAGAAGAAGAGTCTTTTATTTTGCAAATCAACTAATTAGAAAATTAATTTGTACATAACAAACCTAAATTCTTAATTATTTGGTATTTATTATGAATTCTTAAATTTGTCGAGTTTTTTATTTGCATTCAACTAACTAGAAATTAATTTATGAAAGTCCATGTGTGAAATATAAAATTGAAAATTTATATTAACAAAATAGTGTGAGTAATATAAATTATGATAACTTAACTAATATATAACACAAAAAATATATTTTTATTTAATATGAAAAGATTAAAAATTGCTTTTATTTGATTATAAATATATTTTAATATAACAAATACAATAATCCCTTATTAGATCAACATTAATATTATTAATATTTGGTATTATCAATATCATATGGAAATATCGTAATATGTACCTATAATTATATATATATTAAAAATTATATGACATTTTCACTTTAATATAATTGTATATCAAGTCATATATTATGACCGTTCTTAAAATCCACAATTATAATAATCATATATTTTTATATATATGTAGATATTACCAATATTCTAACTATATTAAGCATTCTATAATTTTTCACCAGAATTCAATAAGAATAAAATCAAAGATTAAATAATGTGGCATATTTGAAATTATTGATTGTGGAATTTTAAAATTAATTAGTAATATTCATATTTGTCTTTTAAAAATAGTTTGATGAGTGAATTTTATGATACATTTTTAAATGTTAAATTTTTTTATCAATTGTGGATTTTCTATGTAAAAGGGTATCTATAGTTGAGAATTCGATTATCATTATATATAAGATCTGTGGAACATCCACAATTACCTAAACAAATTACAAATCAAATGAAATTTTCATAGAAATACCATGATTATTTTATGATTCTTCCAAACTGTGAAAAATTCATGGAATAATTGTGGTAAAAATCAGGTTGTAGTAAAGAATCTATGGCATGTAACTAACATTATCTTTTAATATAATTGATACTCTTCAATCCGTAATAATTTTTATGAGTCTTAGAAAGAGGCTATTGAAAATTTCATGGAATATTTATATGTGGAAATAAGTAAAGTTGTAGTGAATCTGGCATACTTAACACTTATCTTATAATATAATATACTTTCAATTTGTGGTATGTTGTATTAAAGATTTACTAGTCAATGCATATAATAATTTTTCGTGAAATTATGTAATGCATCAATTTAATGTGGCAAATTTATATTATTATAATTTTATATCAATATTCTTACCATTGATGTGTACTGTGTGTGTGTGTGTGTGTGTATTGGTGTAAAAATGTGACATTAATGACATACTATATATTAGTCTTCTTAAATTACTCTCAAATTAAAGTTAAATTGTTTAATGTGGAATTGACACAATATTTATGTATTTACTATGGAGATGCATTCTTAAAATATGTCACATGGAGTAGGGGAAGTGTGGTGGGTAATGCTCCTTATAGAAAAATTATAGGCCGATATTATTTCAAATTAAATGTGGAATTTCTAGAAATTATAAGTTTCCATGAACAATGTAAAGAGTTCTCTACAAATTATTTAACAATATAAATTTAGTATAGGAAGAAACTATTAACTAATTTACAATCTAATAATCTAGATTATCACTAGACGTATGCCACAATTATATTATCTTATCAATTATTGTCTATTAGATTTGTGGAAAATGTATGTAGAATTATATTGTGGTAAACAAATGTTGTTTTGTTGTAGTGGAGGGAGGGGCGACCCTTCTATTTATAGTTTTCCAAATGAAAGAGTTTGAACTTTGAAGTGCATGTGGGACTAAGAGCTTTTAGATTAGATTAGGATAAACATGCTTTAGAAATTAGTTAATGCTAGGTTTAGGCTAGTTAACTAGGGTTTAGGCTAGTTGAAACTTGATTAACAAGTGATTAGAGAACTACGTGGTTCAGAGTTAACAAATGGGGGGGTAGGTTTTGAAACTGTGATTACATGGACTAATAAGATAGCTTACGAAGCCAATAAAAGTATGGTCTAGAGAGATCTAGATGAGGTTATATGAATGGTCAAGAAGGAGGAATGTTTAGCTAATAAGAGATATCATTAGCCAAATAAGTTGATCTATAGGAAGAAAGACTATACAGACTAAAAGACTTAAGTCGTGAATGACCATCTCGAGAATGTATTAGCATAAATTGTATGTGTAATGTAACGAAGTGTCATTAATTGATTGGATTGGATGAAATGCAATATCGTTAGATAAGCATACTTACCCTAGGTAAGTCTACAGGTTGACTATGTTTATAGGTAAGATTTTCTTCCATTGAAATAATTCCATTGAAATTAGAACAGACTATGTTTATACTCACTAATTATGTGATCTATCTATGAAATTACTTAGGTATGAATGCACCATATCCATTGTGAATCTCGAGGGATTGCAAAATATATCAAGAATCAGAGATAGTGTGATAAGATGTTCCTGAACTTTAAAAAATGATGACAAAAGCACAATTCACTTAAGAATATATATTGTTTCAACATGTTATTTTCTATTTATTTTTATAGTGAGAGTAAGGATGGAGATTAATAAGATATTGATATTGGAGAACATGTATTATAAGTCAATATCCTCCAAGGTATGAGGATACAACCAAAGCATTGAAGAAATGTCCTAAATTATCATCAAATTTTGATGCGTTATTGAAATACATCAGAAGGACCTAGATAGTAACACTGGAAGAAAGTAGCTAAATTAGGAAACTTCTAACTGAAGACTCATTAATGCAAGAGACATTGGGAAACGATAAATTTTTTTAAAAAAACCCTAAATTGAAAAACACTTGAAACAGTAAAGAGAATTACGTATGTAATAATATGAATCTAGAAAGTATATTCTACTTGAGGTGTTAAGCCCCAATGATTCTATAAATTAATAAAAGATCGGCACACAGTTTAACAACATGAAAATTCCTGTCAAATTGACGGGTATAAGATTACATGTAGGTCACTTTTCATTAAAGCTATCTATGCACTGACTTTTATCGACACTAGATCTTGGAAATATAATGCATGCATTACCATGAGATAATAAATTGGAGGTGAGGATTTTAAAAGCTAAAACTTGAGATTATTCCCAAGGTTTTCATCCATCCATGTGCATGAATCACCTAAATGAGTTGATTTTTTTGTCAGATATATTGCTCCAATAAGTCATCTTCTTCCACCTAGAACATGATATCAGATGTAACATCCCACAATTTTACACACACAAATACAATAGTAAAAAAATACCACGAGAATATATTTTTTGACTTACATTGCTCACTGCGCAACACCACAAGGGCACTCAAGTAGAGAAACTTAACAACACATAAGAAACTTATAAAAACATGAACCCACTCATACAATAGGATAAACATAGGGTACCCATCAATGTCATATTCGAAAACAAAATATACTACGAAAATGACCCAATTACAGCAAGAAACATCGGGTAGGCATACTCCACGACATGGACTTTTTTTATGGTTTACCATATTCATTAAATTTAGATTTTCATTGTACGACCCTTATAGTTTTCAAGAGTAATTAAACACATAAGGTTTAAAATTTCCTACTTTACACTCTTCAATTACTTTTCTTTACAGGGCAATAGGTCATTAAAAGGAGAATGCATGATTGATTCCTTTATCAAAACCCATTAACTATCCATAGACTCATTTGTTAATTAAAGTCAATTTCAAGAAACTATGAGTATTCTCAATAACTCGTTCTTACGTTAAAGGTTTGTTTCTCATGCTATGGTTGTTTTAGTTCCAAATTTAGTTTGAGTCAATTTAATATTTAAACGTCATAATTTTTTTATTATTAGTGGACTCTCATATTGGCTCAAATGGCCTAGTCCCACTGGGAACAATTTGTATCAATTCTTAACAAAAATTCCAATGCTTAATTCAACCATAAAGGACCTCAAGTGAAAATTTTGTTCCTAAACCATTATCACAGATACTACTTTTTCTTTTCTTTTCATCTCGTTTACATTGTTTCTTAGGTCTCTTATTGGCATCACTTTATAACAAAAGAGTTATAGAAAGTACTTGGCTAACATCTTGAGGAAGTACATGATTGGAAGCATTATGACTTACACACGAATCACAAGTGATTTATTTTCACGGTAAGATCCCATGTTTCCCACATTTAACGATTCCCACATGTGATTTTTTTCTTTTATTCTTAAATGTCAAAAAAAGGCATAACAAGGGATTACGGGACTAAGTTTTTCAGTTTCATGGTTTCTCCTAAGTCAATATATTTTAAATCAAATTCGTTTGTAAAGAGTCACTTACGATTTTCTACCCACAAGTTAACCTTCTAATCAACTAATGGTTTAGTTTAATTACTAATTTTACACTCAGGGCTCTATGCACCTTAATATTAGATCAAGTTAAGGTGTGAAAAAAAATTGATCCTTATAAACCCTCCGTAAAAGACCAAGGTGCGTTATATTGTCACTAGTTAAGGTATCACGTAATTTAGTCTGTAAGGAACTAAAGAGATCATTAACAATAGTTTAATTCATAGTACAACTATTTCACTAGCTCCATTTGTGTCATCTGGATCCCATAAGGAATTCATTCGATGATGAGGTTAATTTCTAGATCTAACTTCGCAAGGCTTGGTAGTCCACTAGGATATTGTTAAGTTCTGAAAAGTAGCACACTAGCATTTGCACATTACAAAACCCTACTTTTGAATAAAATTAGATTGTCTCCTGTTGTAGGACCCTTGCAATTGAGACAAACCTCCAAAGAAGGATAGTTCCTGACCTATTCTAATGCTAACCTACTCCTAAACTACCAACTCCAAGGGACTAGAGGAAGAGAAATACATAAAAATGTAAATCCTAAACTAAGAGAGGCGATAGCACCAAAACATGATTAGAGAGATTCCTAGTGAGTGAAAGTGGATAAAATGAGGAAGGAGAGGACATAAAAAGTGCCACAGTCCCAAAACATATTCAAACCTCCAATTTCGTGGAGCATAAAAAATATAAGCCTTCCCAAGGAGCAAAATATGCACAATATACCTACAAAATATAATAGAAAGCAAGAAATGCAATATAAATCAAGTTAGGGAAAGAAAAGCAACAAAACACTAATTTTATTGCTTGAAATGATGCATAATCCATTACAATATAGGCACAAGGCAAGAATCCTTCACAAAATGCAAAAATTTGTGGCCCGCAACTCACAAAAGTGCTAGAACAATTTTCGAGTTCCTTTACAATTTCAAAATCTCTCTTCTCCTCAAATGAGGGGAATTTACATTTATATAGAGAAAAGGAGCCACCAACCAATATCCTTCATTAATTTCCTCTATGGACGTATGGGTAACCATGTCTCATTAATATGGTTATTGAACTACCTTGTACAGTGTCATTAATGTCCGGTCGTATCTAAAACTCTTTGTTGTCACCCAACGAAAATCACTAGCTAACGCATGACGAGGAAAGAAGAATCGCTATTGAGGAGAGGGAGGATTGTCACATGAAAAGAAGAAATTTTTTCATATGACAGCAAGAGGAGGTGATACGTGTCAACAAAAGGAGGCTAACGCAAGACAAGAAGTGATACTGACGCGCGATGAGAAAGTAGTGGTGGTGAGGAAGGTATGTTGTCGCACGTCAAGAAGAAATGGTTAACACGTGACAAGGGAGGATGTTGATGCGTGGTGGGGGAGGAATGCTAACGTGCATCAAGAAGATGACATTTGTCACGCAATAATAAGAAGGGCGCTGATGCATGACGGGGGAGGAACGCTGACATGTGATTGAGAGGCGACAATCCATACATTTTTCCAGCTGACCATTAATGCAAATCCTGAGATCCCCTGTAAATGGCTTCCATTAACTATTAATGCCCTGACCTATTAAAGGTTAATCTATTTGTAAGGGGTTGTAGAAAATGGATAACGATTGGCAACTTGCGGGGTGATCTACATGTTATATCTGAGAGACCAGTGATTTTTCATCCATTGGGCACGGAGTCACTCTGATTTCTGAAACTAGTATGATGTCTAAAATGCTCTTGTTTCTCTGGAACACTACTGAGACATTACTTCATCCTTGGATCTTTCCTGAAAGTAGAAAGTGTAACAACAGCATAGCACAACCATGTAAAAATAACAAAAGCATACATATCTCAAATGGAATATGTAGAGAGTGCACAAGCACTTATCTGAAAGAAAACCTAGCTATAAAAGAACAATGTGTTGTAAACACTTGGAGGAATTACAAAATATAAGCTAATATGTACAAGAAAGATACTTCCATCAGTGGTAATGCTTGAGATAGATGCCATTAAATGGGATCTATAATTCTTCCCCATCCAACTTTGTCAATTGTAAAGCATTGTTTTATTTACACCCTGAAATAAAGTAAGGTCCACTCCATATTGCATCAAACTTGGAGTGCCTTCCTAGTTTGTCTCTGTCTGCATCCCATTTCGGAACAAGGTCTCCTTCTTGAAAATTTTTGTTTTTGGCCTTTCTGTCAAAACTCATCTTGATTTGAGCTTGTTCTTTCTCCATTGTTTTCATGGCCTGGTTTTTTAGCTCTTCCAACTCCATGAGCTCAGCATACCTGACTTCCATAGCCAAAAAATCAAACAACTCCAGCTGCTTGATAAGCTCCAGGGCTGGTAATTCAAGGGATATTGGTAGCCTTGCCTCCCTTCCATAAACCAACTTGAAAGGAGAATAACCGGTTGACTCCTTGGGAGTGATTCTATTAGCCCACAAGGCTGATTTCAATTTGGTATGCCAAGTCCTTTTATTCTCATCCAGGGTTCTTCTTATGATTCTCAGCAAGTTGTTGTTTGTGGACACTGCTTGTTCGTTACCCTGGGGGTAGTAGTCAGAAGAAGTGTTCAAATAGATGCCATTTTTGATAGCCCAATTAGATATCTTTTCTCCAATGAAAGCCAAGGCATTATCTGATATTATAATGGAAGGAACACCAAACCTTATTGCAATACCTTTTTTAGAAATCCAGAATGCTAGCTTCATTTGCTTCCTCAAGTGTAATTGCTTCTGACCACTTAGTGAAGTAGTCTGTGGCAGTAAGAATCCCATTTGTAGCCTAAGTTTGAAACTTGGATTGATCATCCCATTAAAAGCAAGCCCCCATTGCATGAAAGGCTGCTCAACTGAAATCTGATGAAGGGGTTGCGCTGCTAACCCTTTCTTTCCCTATGAAGAATGCACATTTCTTGCATTTATTTATCCATGAGTAGCAATCATTAAACACCATAGACCAATAGTAACAAGCCTTCATGATCCTGAGAGCTGTTACTCATGGAGAAAAGTGGCATTATGCTTCACCTTCATAGAACTCATGCAATATCTTCTCAACTTGACATGTTCCAAAGCATCTCAATAGAACACCATTGATTTCTTTTTTGAACTAAACACCATCGATAAGCACATATTGGAATGGCTTGTAATTTAAATTATCTCCTCTTTGATTTTCTCATTTCTGGAGGGCATACACCTATTTAGAGATAATGCACCAAGTCTTGATTCCAACATGGAATGAGTACATCGTTAGTTTGGTTGTTCTTGCTCATTCTGCAGTAGCAGGATAGCCTCTTCTTCTTCTTTTGACATCGTCATGTGGTTTAGAAGCAAGCTTCTCACAAAGACCTTTTTCACGAACTAGCTTGGTCACTTTGATTTCAATATCATATTCCATTACCCCAATGATCGAATCTACTCACTTCTCATTCAAATCCTTGTTTAGGAGAAATTCCTTGACACCCAGCATGAGATAGTAGCAATTGAATCTTATTGTTCAAGACCAAGTGTCTAAAATTCTTCAAATGCCTAATGACAGCAAGGACATGCTTTTCAATGAAATAATACCTTACTTCATAATCTTCCAAGGGTTTGTCTAAAGAATGCTATGGGTTGTTATGTACCTTCTTTATTCAGTTGTATCAAGATAGCTGAGATTGTGGCTGATCCTCCAAAAGTGTACAACATGAAGTCCTTTGAGAAGTCTGAGTTGATAAGAGTCAGGGCTTGTGATATTACATTTTGATGGCCTCAAAACTATATTTTCCTTCTACTATCCATTTGAATTCAAGACTCTTCTTCAACATCATTGTTAAAGGCTTCACAAGAGTGGAAAAAATCAGGCACAAAACTTGTGAACAAAATTGATCCTTCCCAAGAAGCTTTGGAGAGATTTCTTATGATGTGACAATGGAAGTGTTCTGATGGCTTCAACTCTTTCAGGATCAACTGTTTAACCCTTCTTTTGAGACAATGTTTCCCAACAATTTACCCTCGTGTGCCAAAAATACACACTTCTTTGGATTCAATGACACTCTAAATCTTCTACATCTTTGAAATAATTTTCTTGAGGTGAAAGAGGTGGTTTGCTGCATTATTTGAGTACATGGTGTTAATCATCTAGATATACCAGCACTATCTTGTTGATTAGTCCTTTAAACACCTTATTGATAGCTCGTTGAAATGTTTCCATGGCATTTGTCAATCCAAATGGCATCTTCTTGTAAGCATATGTGCCCCATTTTTGTAGTGAATGTTGTCTTGCACTGATCTACCTCTTTCACCATTATCTGACTAAAGCCCGAGTAGCCATCTAAAAGTGAAAACCTTTTTGATCCAGCTACTACTTTGCAAGATTTTCTCCACAGAAGGAAGTAGATAATGGTCTTTGAGAGAGTCTCTATTCAAGTCTCAGAAATCCACACATAACCTGATTTCCCCGTTTTTTCTTCCTAACTAGCACCAAATTTTCTACCCATGAAGAGTGCTTGATTGGAAAGATGATTCTTGCTTCAATGAGTTTGTTCAGTTCCCTTTTCATGAGAGGCTCAATATGAGGATTGACCGTCCTTTTCTTCTACCTAAATGGGTTTAGTACCCGAATCTAGCTCAATGGTGTGTTGTTCTAATTTTGGATTAAACCCTCTCAAATCTTCATAACTCCATAAAAATACATCTGGAAATTCTTGGCAAAGTTATATGAATTACTATTTTTCTTGTCTAGTGCTTACCTTGCCAATTTTATGTGTTTTTCCTTCTCCAACAGAAATTGGCTCGGAATCTTCACTTTTGACCTGAATGTTGGCTTTCTCTTTGTGAAATTGATCATTTGGATTGAAGGTGGACTCCAACGTAACTAAGCCTTTTGGAAGCTTATTTTTCCGTAGTTGCACTACTTGATCCCCATACTACTGCTCTAATCTGTCCTGATTTCTTTGAAGAGACCTTGGCCTCTTCCTATAAGAAATTAATGATCTCTTGATCATTCTCAAATACCTGCTAGCTCATGTTATTATCTAGGACAAGCAAGTCTCACTACCACTTTGATATGAGGCTGAGATTGCTCACTTTTGATATTCTCTACACCATCAAATGCAGCCCCAATTATTACCAATTTTTCTATTGTTTCATTCTTCTTTCTTGGGATGGAATTGAAGATAAAATCTTCAAAATATTCAATTATATCCCATACCTGGTTTTTGTAGTTCTTCAGCAGATTATTCTTAGCAGCATTTTGTCCTCTGACTTGGTTCACAATCAGCTCACTATCACCAAATACTTACAAATTCTTAATGCCTCTCTTTCTTGCCCAAATGTAATCAATGAATCAAAGCTTCATACTCGGCTATGTTGTTTGAGCAAGTAAACTGGAATTGAAAAGCTAAGTAATATTTCATACATTGTGGTTACAAGAGCATTGCTCCCCCCTACAGTGCCTTGCCTACTCCTTCAGCCATCAATTAATAGCTTCTATACTCTATTATCATCATTATCATCTAGTTTGGTGAGGCTAGGAAGAGGTGGGTTTTCCTCATGCAAACAATAAACTCCTAACTCAGCCTCCTCTATTTCCTTATATAGATCATATCCATGAATTTTGTTTTCCCCATTCATCAAGAGTAAAATTTGGGATACCCCCATATTTGGTATCTACTTCCTGAACATTTGGGCAATCCTCTTGATCAAAGGTTGAGAATTTCGTGTTGATTGGGCATGATACACGAGGGTCAATATGGAATTTTGTAATAGGTTCAGATTAGATTATAGCCTTAGCTCCATACCTTGCTCTGAAAAACATGTGTGACCAATCAATAGACAAATAACCTCTAACTTTAGTAGTGAAGTCTCTTAACAAACATAACACAAAGAGTGGTGGCAAGTCTATGACTGATACATCTTGCAAGACAGTCACATTGGGACATGCATGTAATGTGAGGCTCAACCATTGTTATTATTGTCCCATCCAATTGCACCACACCCTTAAGAGATGACTTCATATTGAAGGCCCAATTGATCAACTATTAGTTTTGGTTTGACTGAGCTAATTACTCCCAAAATCAATCATGCAATTATGTACTAACTTATCTCCAATGATCAATGAGATATAGAATGGTGGGGGGCTTCAAATTTTTATCTTGGTGGCTTCCTTGATTTTCTCTTTGTTGAGCTACATTGGTCAGCACTTTTTTATTGTTCTTTGGATGGCTGATTTGATGTCGACTAATTAGCCATAGTAGCTTGCAATAGGTCTCTTTTTCCTAGGATATCCAATGATTCCCACATTGAGATCTTTAACATTCATTTTCTTCATCTGCTCAATGATTATGAAGGGAGCAGAGTTATCTCTATGTTAGCCCTTTCCCTAAACATTCTTCTCTTACACATGGCGTCATTACAACCTATACATGAGCTGGTCTAGAAGGTTTGCTTGGGTGTGCCCTACACATTGGGAGTTGCACTCTGATTACCCATACCTTGTTGAGAGATAGAGGGCTATGGATCATTTGAATTTGATGACTGTCCCTCTCCAATATTCCTTTTTTTGGAGCGTGTATTATCTGCTACACTTTGAGAAGGATCTTGATTTATGCCATAGAAATCTTCAACCTGTCAGTTGACAAGTGTGGTCTCATTTGGAGGTGCCTCTTGCTGAGTATGTTCCCTACTGCTGATTTCCTTCTTGGCCTGCCTCTTGTTCTACACCATTTTTTGTCACCATCAGAGCTTGATTCAAAGCACCATTGAAACACATCGACTAGTTATGTAATTGATTACATGGAAAGTGTCAGTCATATTCCTGAGCCATGTTATTTTTCGCTGGTATGAGGGCTCTAGATGTGGATGCAACATGAGGACTGTAAGGTTGGAATGGTCTGTTGGTAGGGGTTCTGACTTGGTTCTGATTTGTGTTTTGAATGGGTGGCCTATTAGGCTGATATGGAGGTATATTGGGTTGATTTTGAGGTTGATATGGTCTGAAATTTTGATCTTGCTGCCTTTTAAGTTCCACCAACTCAATTCCCAAGTTTTGCAGTTGCTTCATGAATTCTTGGAGCTCATTTGAGGTACTAGAAGATGAGGTGGAAGCTTCAGTTGAACTCTGATTTATTGGAGTAGGAATGGGAGCTAATGTGGGTGCATGACTAGTGCTTGGAGCTCCTCATTCTAGATATAGAGGCATAGGTGACCTAGGTGCAAGTTTACCATCCTAAATTAAGAAATTCTTAGCTCTAATAGTGATGTTATAGGATGTGGGTAAAGTTATACCTCCCATGGATTGAATCATCATGGCAATATAAGAATTTAAAGCTTTAAGAAAGTATAGGAAAGTACCTTCAGCTGTTGGTCTCATGGCTAATGGAATTTTATCCCACATCCTTTGAAATCTAAAGTTAAAATCAGGAAATTATTCAATAGGATCCCTCATAATAGTTGTCAATTGCTCCAATAAAGATAGATTATCCCCCTTTTCTCCAAATTGATTGTGAAGGGTTGTGCACAAGTGGTCCTAGTTTTGAATAGATCATGTCGTCAAACTTCTAAACCATTACAAATCTCTACCCTTAAAGGAGGATGCCAACAACTTGACAGCAATGTCCATTTTGAGACATGCAAAGGTGATCCTTTGTGCCTCAATGACATTATGGATGCTAAAATAGACTTCTAATTGTTTCAACCATTTATCAAGTAACTCTACATATACTTGTCCTTCAAAGCTTTTGATTTGACTTTAGTCTCAACTTTAAAAGGAGTATGTTCATATTTTACCTTTTCTCTAGTGTTAGAAGTCTCTTCTTCATGCTCT
The DNA here is from genome assembly GCA_019776745.2 of Taxus chinensis. NCBI lineage: Eukaryota > Viridiplantae > Streptophyta > Pinopsida > Cupressales > Taxaceae > Taxus > Taxus chinensis. The sequence goes on from CM034146.1 coordinate 788,904,128, forward strand.
TCCCCATAATCTTCCTCATGGTGGCTCTTGCCTATACCAAACTTTTTGGCTAAGCCTCAAACCACCGAGTCCATGGAGTCTTGCTTGATGGAAGTTGTCTTCTGCAAATCTGCAAGTTCCTCTTGGCTTCTAAACATTCTATCCATCATGGTCTCTAGCATCTTGATTCTATGGACCAAGTTCTCCTCCTCTATTTCTCCCTGAATTCTCTATTTCCACTTCTTTGTAGAAATCTCAAGATCCCAAGGTAAAGCTTCTTCACCTTTAGATCTTGTCACTGTCATACAAATTCAAGAATGAAATACCACAGTCCTAGATACTTGTTAGCTCTAATACCAAAATGATCTGTAAACTCTACAACTTTGGAATTATTCACAAATCACAAATTAATCACTATTGTTTACTTCTTATTAGAAAATAACAGAGATCTAGCTAGTGAATGAATTACTATTGTGCTTAGAATCAACAATTGTAATAAAGGAAAGAATATAAGCTCATAACACCAACAATTTTATCCTGGAAAACCTCTAATGGAGGAAAAACCAGTCGAGAAGGGAAATTTCTCTTTCTTCCCACTTTTATTAGCCAATTCAAATCAACAAGGTACCAAATTTACAATAAGTAAGAAAGAGAAGTAGATAATATCTCAACACTTCCTTTTAGTTACTTGTTTGCTCTGTCTCAACACTCCTTTCTTCTACAAAAATATAATTCCCAGCAAAAAACTTCTTGCTCACTTACTCCCATGCTTCGATGATCTTCTAAACTTCTTCAATCACATATTTATAGACTTTCTCATGTCCTCTCATGCACTGGAGAATGGGAAAGGTCGTGAAGGATAAGAGAAATGAACATCCTTCCAAATTTAGAGGTTATTCGTTTTGATTTTAGTTTTCTATCCGTAATGGTCAAGACTGCCGCCCTATGTAGACCAGTGGTCCTGGGACCGCCACCCTAGCTGAGCGGTGGTTCTGTACCACCTCCTTGCATAGGGTGGCGGTCCTGTTACTTAAAAGATAGAACCACCATTTTTATTATTTTCCTTCTTTGTGTTGATTGTTTCTAATGAAGTAGAGTTATTTTGGATCCCTATGGATCACACCTCCCCTTCTTAGGAGGATTTTAGTCCCACAAAAGCTTAGTGGGGGAGTAGATGAGGGAACAATTCCCTCACTTTCTCCTTCGAGTACCATCGGGCTTGCCTTGGTGTCTTTCCTTTCAGTCCAATCTTCCAAGACTCCTATGGACCTCTTCTAATTTCTTTGAATTTCTGTTGTAGCACTACATCCTCCTGTAATTCACCTCATGAGTCCAAGATGCAATCCTCAATGGAAGGTAGAAACTATAGTTCTTCATCTTCTTCCAGCATGGATGGCTCATACAGGTGCAAGTTCTCGCAGTTTACTACAGAGTACATCCTCATGAACGATGGTAAATCAAGTCAAAAATCATTTTCCCCGACCTACTCTAATATGGTGAAGGGTCCATATCGTAGTGGCTTGAGCTTTCGTGCTTGACCTTGTAGTCTCTCCTTGCTCAAGTAAAGCCAAAATTTGTCTCCAACACGAAGCTTGTGTTCCCTCCTATGTTGATCATGCCTAGCTTTGTACTTTTCTTGAGATTTTTCTAGTAGTTCTTTGACCTTGAGATGGACTTTTCAGATCCTCTCAATGAACTTGTTGGCTCTAGTCAACTTTTTGTCTCGTGTATCCTCCCCATCCTGTTGTCCAACAACAATGTCCAATGGATTTGTAGGTAGATATCCCAAGCATGCTTCAAATGGTGACTTCATAGTGAATGTGTGTACTGCCTGGTTATAGAAATGTTGAATGTAGGCTAAGGACTCGTCCCAAGTCCTTGGGTACTTACTGTTATACCCTCTGATCAACTATACCAAAGTCCTATTTACCACCTCGGTTTTTCCATATGTCTATGGATGGAAATTTTTTCTCCTTTGTAACCTGGTATCCATCTTGTCCCACAAATTAGTCCAAAACTTTCCCAAGAACCTAGAATCCCTGTCAGAGACAATAGACTTTGGAAAACCAAAATGCACCCATACATTAGCAAAGAAAAGATCTTCTGGCTCATGTGCTTTTACTATCTTTTTACATGCCATAAGAATACACATTTTACTAAATCTATCCACAACAACATAGAGATAGTCATGGCCATGCTTAGACATAGGTAATCCTCCTACAAAATCCATAGAAATATCCTCCCACGGATGAGTAGGTACTGGTAGAGGCATATAGAAAACCTTCCTTCCTGGTTTTAGGCTTGCTAGTATAACAAAGTTTACATCCACAAATAAATTTTGATACTTCTTATTGCATTTTGGGCCAATATACATACCTTTGCAAGTGGGCTAGGGTCTTACCAACACCAAAATGTCCTACTACTCTGGAGGTATCTGTTTCCCTCATCAATAGAAGTCTTTCTTCTTTAGGCACACAAAGTTTCCCCCCATCGGTAGAGCAGCCCCTCCTTGAGATAACAGTCTTCAATCCCCATATTTTCGGCCCCTTGGGACTACAACTTCTGAAATGTTACCCCCAAAGTCTTTGTCCTAGGCATATGATTCTCCATAAGCTTCCTTCATGAAGGGCTCGACCTAAGAGATAGTGACCAAACAGAAGAAATTTTCATGTGTGGGTAGCCTAGACAACATATCTACCACCAAATTTGTGCTACCCTTCTTGTATTTGATCACTAGATGGAACTTCTAAAGAAACCCCATCCATTTGTAGTGCCTTGCTTGTTGTAATTTAGACTATGCTTGCAAATACTATAGAGGTTTGTGGTCAGTGTGCACAATAGTTTCTTTACCCAAAACATAATGTTTCCATCTTTTAATTACCCAAACTAGTGCATACATTTCTTTATCATATACTGAATATCCTTTAACTGTTGAAGTGAAGGTTTCTGAATGATAACATACAAGTTTACCTCCTTGAAGAAACACTGTGCCCATCGCATAATCACTGGCATCTGTCTCTACTTAAAAAGGCTACTGCCAACTAGGAAGAGCAATTACTAGAGCATGACTAATCTTGTATTTCAATAACTCAAAGGATTTTTCTTGTTCCTTACCCCAGTCAAAACCCTTACTCTTTGTGGCCATTGTGTGTAGAGCTGTTAAAATTGCTGTGAAACCCAAAATGAACTTCCGCATATATTGTACTGCTCCCACAAAGCTTCTAGTCTCTGTGGCTCTTGTTGGTGTTGGCCAATTTGTGATGGTGTCCACCTTATTTGGATCCACTCATAGCTCTACTCCTCCAACCACATGCCCAAGATAGACAAGTGACTATTTGGCAAATTCACATTTCTTCATATTACAAAGCAGTTGTTTCTCCCTGAGAACTTTGTAAGACTTACTACAAATGCGTTATATGTTATTCCCATGTGGCACTAAAAATCAAGATATCATCTAGATACACAATGACATATGAATCTATGAAATCCCACAATACATCATTCATCAGTCTCATAAATGTAGTGGGTGCATTACATAATCCAAAAGGAAGTACTAACCATTCATACAAACTCTGTTTTGTTTTGAAGGTAGTCTTCCATATATCCTCCTCCTTCATCCTGACTTGGTGATAACCTGACTTGAGATATAACTTCATGAAAAATTTGGCATGCTGAAGCTGGTCCAAGAGATCATCTATGCAGGGAAGTGGATATCTGTTTTTTATGGTGATCTTGTTCAAAGCATGGTATTCGATGCACATTCTCCAAGAACCATCCTTCTTTTGGCACCATCACAATAGGAAAACCACATGGTGAGGTGCTCGGACGTATCACTCCTTGGTCTACTAGTTCCTATAGTTGTTTCTTTACTTTAGTACTCTTAAGTAAGAGATTGCCTATACAACCCGATGTTCAGTAGAGGTGACTCTAGCAGTAGTTGAATCTCATGCTCTACTTCCCGTTTTGGTGGTAATCCACTAGGAGCCGGAAATAATTCTTGAAAAGACTGAATACTACTATCCAAATCTTGTTTTCCTTTGTTAGAAATCTCTGAAACTTCTACCCCATCTTGTTTATCCTTTAACAAAAGTAAACAAGCCATTTAGCTTGGTTAGCACTTACCATAGTAGCCCGTGTCTTATGCTAGTGTGCCCAGATGTTGTAGTTGATCCCATCCTTGACCCATCTATATCGGTTTTCCCTTCTCATAAATATAGCATCCCTAACATACAAGTAAGGGATTCCGAATACAACATCAAAAGCATCAACTGGAATAATGTCAGCTTCAAAAACATCTATTTATTGGGAATTTATCCCAAACTTGACCTTACATCTTCTTGTTACCTAAATTTCAACACCCTTCCTCACCCAACCCAAAGGATAAAGGGTGTGGATGCTCGTAAGTCTCAAGACCAAGCTTCTTTACAACTACCTCAGAAATCAAGTTAGATTGAGAACGGGTATTAACCATAGCATTTACCTTAGTCCTCTTGATCTGGATTTTGATCTGGAATAGTCTACTCATCTCCTCTTCAGTGTCCATGTTGGTGGTCATGCATCCAAGCCTTTCATCTACATCAAAGTCATCTTTGATTTCCACCTCCCCTTTTGTCTTTACAGCTATGATGGACTTCTTGGAGTCCTTGGTTCAGTTCTTCAGATGGAACTCTAGATGCAACTTCCAACATGTAGCGTCAGTATGACCATTGATATCACAATTCTTGCAAAAATTCTTTGGGATCTTTACAAGTATTTAAAGTATTGGTAGCTTGTTATTACCTTTCCCTTTCCACTTACTCTTGTTACTTGTTTTCCCATAATCCTTTTTCTGCTGATTTGTTGACTACTTTACCCTCAACTCTGCTTCTCCTTTCTTTTTCTCATCATCTATGTAGTATGCCTATACACATGCTTCATTGAGATTCTTGGTCTTTGTGGATATGACTTTTCTTCGAAGGTGAGTGTGAAGTCCTCCCAAGTATTTGGTCAGAATATCCTCATCCTCCAAATCCATGTTTATCAACATCACTTTCCTTTGAAACTCCTCGTACTATAGTCCTACACACTTTGACCACTGCCTTGTCTAAAATACTGCCATTTAATCATTTGGTCAATTTTACGGCCAATAGAATAGAAGTTACCTCTAAGTAATTCCTTAAATTCTTGATAAGACTTTACAATAGGATGCTTCTTCTTTTTCACAAGTAGTTAGGTGAGTTTACCACCAAACTAGAGCATGTTCCTCCATTTTGAGACCTTCAAAGGTGATCCTTTGTGCCTCAGTGACATTATGGATGCTAAAATAGACTTCTAACTGTTTCAACCATTTATCAAGTAACTCTGCATTTACTTGTCCTTCAAAGCTTTTGATTTTGACTTTAGTCTCAACTTTAAAAGGAGTATGTTTAGATTTTACCTTTTCTCTTGTGTTAGAAGTCTCTTCTTCATGCTCTTCCCCCATAATCTTCCTCATCGGTGGCTCTTTCCTATACCAAATTTTTCTGCTAAGCCTCGAACCACTGAGTCCATGGAGTCTTGCTTGATGGAAGTTGTCTTCTACAAATCTGCAAGTTCCTCTTGCCTTCTAAACATCTTATCCATCATGGTCTCCAGCATCTCAATTCTTATGGACCAAGTTCTCTTCCTCCATTTCTCCCCGAATTCTCTATTTCCACGTCTTTGTAGAAATCTCTGGATCACAAGGTAAAGCTTCTTCACCTTTAGATCTTGTCACTATCATACAAATTCAAGAATGAAATACCACAGTCCTAGATACTTGTTAGCTGTGATACCAAAATGATCTGTAAACTCTTCAACTTTGGAATTATTCACAAATCAAAAATTAATCATTGTTGTTCACTTCTAATTAGAAAATAACAGAAATAGCTAGTGAATGAATTACTATTGTGCTTAGAATCAACAATTGTAGTAAAGGAAAGAATATAAGCTCATAACACTAACAATTTTATGCTGAAAAACCTCTAATGGACGAAAAACCAGTCAGGAAGGGAAATTTCTCCTTCTTCCCACTTCTATTGGTCAATTCAAATCAACAAGGTAAAAAATTTACAATATGTAAGAAAGAGAAGTAGATAATATCTCAACAGTTACTTGCTTGCTTTGTCTCAAACACTCCTTTCTTCTACAAAAATATAATTTCCAGCACAAAACTTCTTGCCCTCCCACCTTGCTCCCCATGCTTCAATGATCTTCTACACTTCTTCAATCACGTATTTATAGCCTTTCTCATATCCTCTCGTGCACTAGAGAATGGGAAAGGTCATGAAGGAGAAGATAAATGAACGTCCTTTCAAATTCAGAGGTTGTTTGTTTTGATTTTAGTTTTATGTCTATAATGGCTTGGACCACTGCCCTGTGCAAACCGGCGGTCCTGGGACCCCCCGCCCTGGCTGGGTGGCGATTCTATAACCACTGCCCTACACAGGGTGGTGGTCATCATTAATTAAAAGATAGAACCTCCATTTTTATTGCTTTCCTTCTTTGTGCTGACTGTTTCTAATGAAGTAGAGTTATTTTGGATCCCTATGGATCAGAGGACGCTGACGTGTGATGGGGGAGGAACACTAACGCATTTTGGGGAGGACACTGACACGCAACAGGGGAGGAACGTTGACGCACAATTGACACCCATCAAGAAGATGACATTTTTCTTGCAACAATAATAAGGGCACTGATGCGCGATGGGGGAGGAACACTGACACGCGATTCAGAGGAAACAATACGTACATTTTTCTAGCTGACCATTAATGCAAATCCTGCTCAAAGCTTCACTACATCCCCTATAAACTACTTCCATTAACTATTAATTCCCTGACCTCTTGAAGGTTAATCCATTTGCAACGGGTTACAGAAAATGGATAACATATACTAAGAAAGTGTTAGTTATACATACTCCATATATGGTAAGGTTACACCACATAGTTGTTGTTTCAAATAATTACTCTTAAAGAAGACTTCCGAGGCATTATTTTCCACTTAACACGATGTTGGACATGATGAGAACACATTCTACTTACCACACGCACGGTTACCAATCCTAGAAGGGAACCACATACTCTAGATAAAGTTTGACCATGTCATTCCTAGTTGACGGGTTCACAACAATGTCACTAAACATACGGGCTATGGCGATAACTCAAACTAGTGATCTTATTTAATTAACTTAGAAGGTGTCATCAAGTGTACAGATTTAAGTTCATTCTAAGGTTTTGGTTACTTTTTTTTTAAGAAAGATCATGCGAGAAGGGTAGATATTCATAATTTTTAAACCAAGGTTGACTGTTATAATTAGCTTTCTTTTCTATATTTGTTAGTTAAATACCACAACACTCTGAAGATTTCACAACGCGAATGCACTATAAGATATTACATTAAATTTCATTTAACATACATATCCAATGTTTTTCCCATATGTGAATCTGAATTAAAATTTCACCTATGATTAAATGCACATTTCCCAAGGCATCCCTAAAACTAGCATCTCATACATATTACCGAATTTCAAATATAAACTTTTCTATAACATGGAAATATACTATACATACATACATTTTACAATGACATATATAGATTGCAGTAATAAATTGTGAATTACACCACACCTTTTTTCCATCTTACTTCCATCCTACAAAACCATGTCAGCATGAAATCAGCAATAATTGTTGGCATGGCATCCACCTAGATCTAGCATAATTAACATTTTCAGCTTCCATTTACATAATAATAATAATTTGCATTCTAAAGGAGAGTGTTACAGACACATATTTATTTCATTTCATTTCACTGCATTTCTTAACCAATGAGAGACAAAGAGGTAGGGAAGAGAGAATCCACTATTTTTCAAAAAGTTCAATTTCACACAACAAGTCACATGACACATGACAGAGTTTCAAACAATTAGATACAATTGTCAATAGGTTTCCACAGGGGTTTGGTAACCGAATGGAGGTCCTACAACTTTATTTTTTATGTTTTCCTGTTTGTTGTAAAAACATTCAACTTAGGCTTGGAGGCTAAGAAACCACTTTTAAACGTTATCTTCTGATGAGAAAACACACCATGGGTAATTTTTTACATGTCCTCCTATACACCAATAATCCACATGAACTAACAAAATTTAGAACTGGAGAATAGTTTACGATTGGCGGCCAATTTTCCGAGGCCATCAGTTGTAATTGGTCCACTTTCGCCTAGTCAAACTACAACCAGAGGCCTATAAAACCTCCTTGCCAAACTAACCAGGAATGTGATTTTCCTGAACCGAAGGTTCCAGGAAATTGCCTTGTAAAAATACTAGAGGTTTGTGAAGGCGGATATACATTTTGTTTCTCTGGGTTCAAATGGTGAGACAAAACGAAACCCAACTGTTCACTTTTAGCAGCTTCCTACAGTTACAAAACGGTGTAACATGACTCCTAGAAGGGCATCAAAAATATCACAAATGATCATTCAAGGTCGATCCAAGGATTGAAGTGACTCCTGACATAATAAGGTATACAAAGGAATCTTAACATCTCCTTTCCAGAGTTACGAAGGTTGTTTTGTGAATCTCCGAAAATCATAATTTATTTATTTAAATAAGGAAATGGTGAACATATTTATAGGGAAGTCAAATTCAACTTGTCAACAAAAAATGGGTACTGTAGCAATCTAGTTTGGTCAGGAAGTTTTCTAGATCATCTCAAAATGAGGATTTGATTTCATGCTTGTCTACCAAGGAATATTTGGATTGTGCAAGTTACGATATGACGTCTTATTGTTTTTAAAATGAGTTTATTTAAAACTGTCAATTCTATGATATTGCTATAGTTTAAAATTTTATTTTGTTGCAAGTGAAAAACTAAAGTACGAGACTTATGAAAGATAAGGTGAGATGAACCATGCCTGAGCAAAAATGAATCATGCCAAGCTATGGAGCTCGATTCCGCATATGTGCCAAACATTTGTCAACAGTCTGTGAGCCTACTCTTAGCTCCCTTCCATTTGACGGTCCAACAAGAGATAATTAACCACATACATGCCTCTCACTACGAGCCTATTTGTGAAGATGTTTGTACCAAGAGATGGTTGAGCAGATGAGATACATTTTACGAGACATCTTCTCTTTGAATCTGGACACTTGTTTTAACCCACAGTCTTATCTAATAAACCCATTTTGTAGACATTACAATTAACACTCTCAACCACATTAAGAAATCCAGAAGCCATGAAATATGTTGCACCAAGAAGAATAACCTTAGAGGTAAGCCCACCAATATTAGGCCTAACTACACCATAACCCATTGATACAACCAAAATGAGAAGACGGGATATGGTTTTCCTCACTGCCCCAAAAGTAACCATCCAGAATGTGATTCCCATGGGCCTAATTCTTGTGGCATTAAATTTTGCATACTTAAAGTTCCATAATTTCATTTCAAACATGCCCCACGCAATAACAAGAGTAACGCAATTCTGTAGCTGCAGAACATCCTTCCAAAATCTAATGTACTAAGAAAACCAAATAACCTCACACAATAGGTATGCAAGAGACCTGAAACCATAAAATGTCATGAGTGGAGCCATCCTTCCTGGTAGATAACCCGTGGATTTCTTTTTTGCCAAATTGCCTTCCCCTCCATTACCAAACCCTTAAGGTTTGGCTCACATAAAAATAAAATACAAGTTATACATTCTTGTCTTCGAAATTGCAACTGAATGTGGTGAAAAGGTGGTGGATATTTCATCTCCACTAAACTCAATATTTACAACATTAGGCCAGCTGGGAACTACGGCGGATGGGCGTTGGATGACTTCACATTGTTTGCACCATTCCATCTTGGCCAGGTCTGGAGTACAGAAGATGGCCTTCTGGCCAACATATTTTGAACCACAAATATTATCTCGGTCAGATTCCTCAAAGATAATAGCCTGGAACAATCCGGTGCGGTGTTCCATGCTTGTGTGCTTGGACGTGGATTTCTTTGTTCACCACAAAGTAATATTTTCAAACTTAATATAGGATTTTCCATTGTTGAGCCCGGATCGATATTTGTGATTTTCAGAACCAGGAGAAAAAGCACGCATGTCCTCACTTCCTCCATAACAAAGATATGCATTTCCATTTTCCGGAAGTGACACATTTTTAGACATGCACTGAACCTTCAACTCCAACACCCACAAACATAGTCACCATTGAAGGCACCGAAAACATCCATGGTGAAGCCATCTAGAGAGAGACGAAGAATGAATTACAACACAAAAAATGTGTTCCACTACAGACTCATAAATCAATCCAAATCAATCATTTTGTATACACTAATGAAATATATCCAAATAAATCAATCCAAATCTCTATCCCTTCTTCCATGGAGGTCATCAGTAAATTTTTAAGGTTTTCTTTAAACAGTGTCCACACCACAATTCAAAGTGCCTCCTTAACCCCAATCTTCTTCTTCTACACACAACACAAAACGACGGCTAGAAGATGATTTCTTCTCAGAGACAAATAATCCCGCTTTAGATGCAAATACAGATCCAGAAAAATAAATTTGTATTTTATTCAAAAATTATGCCAGAGTATGAAGAACTCCTTCTGACAGAGGCTTTCGCATCACCATATATCACTTTCACGTCCACATTTGCATAAGTGTCTACCAACGCACCTGCAACTATCCAATTACTGCTAAATTACAACGTAGACTATGGTTTCAGCATGGTAAATGCATCTGTAATTCAAATCAAGTGCTTGGATCATTATGCAAGGAAAATGACTGGTCAGAAAGGATGTTCAGGATGACATGCCCTGCCAAGAAGCCTCCTACATGCCAAACTTCACCTGCCAAACGCTACCTCCTCCTCCAGCTGACGTAATTCCGTGCTAAGCTTTTTTTTTAATTTTATTTTATATTATACTTCCTTTCAGGCATTACATCGGACTTGATTCTAATTCAATAAAATTAAATTGGGATTCATTCAATTATAATCCTTGGCATGTGGAGAGAACAACTATTATAGAATATGTTGATAATATTATTCGTTATTAAGATGAAGTTAATTAACCTATTCAAAAAATATGGTGGAACCTGAATGTGAAAACATATATAGGATTGATTGTGCTCAAATTTTACAATGAAATAAAATGGATATGCTCAAAATAAAAGATATTGATAGACAAGAACCATGAATTAATGAATATTAAGGTGAACAATACATAAATAAAGCAATACAATTCATAAGCACTGGGAAAGATAATGGGTTGGTTATAGACGATGAATTAGCCCCAAATATCAATTATGAATAAAGGAACTAAAAAACAAAAACTTGATATAATATTGACAAATTATCATCAACATCTAAGTGTATTTCCATTATTCACAATAATTCAAGGAACAAGGAATTGGAAATTGTATGTGATTGGCGTCACTCATCAAGCCCTTTTTGATGTATCATTCCCACAATGTTATCCTCTTCTATTACTTGCACCAAAAGGAGTTGCAACATTTATTATCATTTCCTCGAAGATATGTTCACAACTTTGAATCCTTGTCACTTATTTTACATAATTATAAGGAATAAGGATTACAACTTTCTAAGAAGCGATATGCCACATAAAATATATATTGAGTGATGAAATGAGATTCATTGGGAAAATTTTTCTAGAAAACATACTCCCTACTTTGTAAAACATTCCCTAAAAACAAATATGTCAGTTTTAGAGGCGTTTCTACGATTTTGGTAGGAGAATGAAAAACTACTTTCGAAATAGAAGGTTGAGGAAGTAAGATTCAAGTCCTTAGAAAATAAATAATGTCATTTATGTAGTAAAAAAAAAAATTATGATTTTTTCATTCAATGTGATGTAAATTTCATATTTTGATTCACATGAAATAATTCTTTATTTTTCATCTTATCGTATTTACATTGCACATTTGGATGCATTTTGTATATTATATGTTTAGATATAATAGAATCATGCATTTGTTGGTGAATCACTAGCCTCTCATCTAAGTTCTTCGAGTGGATGTATGTACACCATGTCAAGAGGTATCATTTTTGAGGCACTTATTCCACTTATGTCATAAATCTAATATAGGTACCTCAAGATCCATACCTCTCGACATATCTTCATCTTGTAGATTTATCTAAGAAATCTATGCTAGTTTTAATTTCTGAGAAATAGATTGTCAACGAAAATAACCCAAATAAATTATATTTTTAATTAGGTTGTATAATCTTTTATTAAAAAATGAAGATAGAGTGTTTTTAATGAAGTATTTCTACATAAATGCTATTATAAAATTAATTCTTCACAACCTAAACAACTATTATATAGGTGGATCTCGAAATTCCATGTTTGTTTAGGATATATAATTGATCTTGTATTTCAAACACCTAATGATTAAAATTCTAGTAATGGATTCGAAATGCTAAATTTAGAATCCACTGAATCATTTTTTAGTCAATTTATCAATATAGTAGGTTTATTGAATTTTAATAATGCCCATGTGAAAAAAAAATCCTATTTTGAGGTGTTGAAAAGATAACTTTGTTAAAAGAATGGAAATTTTATAAATGCCAAAAAAATGGGTTGTATTCTAATAGTACGTATGCCATGGTATAAGAGGTATTTGCCTAACCATTCATCAAATGATGGAAATCCAAAAAAATACAATAATTATTTAGGATGAGGTATAAGATCCTCCCATAAACGAATTTGGTGGAATAGAAACCCCTTAATCCTTAATAGATAAGTCTAATATTTTTTTGCACCTAACCCATACAAGCTACTCAGAAAGAATAAAAAAATTATTTTAAAAATCATTTTATTTTTTACTAAATTTTAAATTAATATTTTTTTGATATTTTGTTTGCTAAATGTTAGGTAAAGAAGGATTCTAGACTCATAAAAAATTGAAAGCATTGCCCACATAGTCAATCCTTATACAGGTCATGTAATTGTGAGCATATATTATCATGCACATGATACTATAGGTTTCTTTGAGACTTTTCGTTAACCTAAAATTCCAAGGTTGATAACATAACAATTGATTTAGAATCCAGTCTGCTTTGAGGTCAAAATGCCTCTAAAACATGTGTGCGCGTGCGCGCGTGCACCACACACACACATTGGTTCACACAACACACACATTGACACAGTTACAGTTGTGGCATGCATTTGACACGTTTCGTCACGCATTTTGCACGTTTTTTCACGCACGCACGCACGCACGCATTGCACGCATTCACGCACTGCACGCACAGCACGCCACGCTCTGCACGCACGTCACCGCATATGCACCACCGCACACAATGGTGTAAAAGCCCATATGAAGCTTGTAAATAGTTTCCATCTCATTCTTGAATCCACACTAATATTTGACCACCCATATAATCACATTTTTATTTCCCACGGAGGGGTAAGACTACCATCCTTTGATCACATTTAATCCTGGAGTAACATAAAACACCTTGAATGGTTCATAAATTTTTATTCGTGAAAGGTTCGATAAGATGAAGGCTTATTTTTCATATTTCCTATTTTTTTATCATACATAGTGTTGATGTCCATTTTTACACTCTTAGATCTAGAATAAACTGTCAAAATTGGGGGTTTCTGAGCCAATTTTAAACCACTTTAAGGAAGCGAATTTGGCCCCAATAATTTTTCACACTGGTACCCAATATTTTCAAATATCAATTGGAGAGTTCATGGCATATTGCATTTTCGGTACATTGTCACCAGAGGATTTTTTTTTTGTGATTGTATGGACACCATTTGAAGATATTGCGCTATGATATTTTCACTTCATTGTCAACATAACGTGGTTTTCTATACATGCAAGAAAACAAAGTAGACCGCAAAAAGAGGGTTGCAAACATGGTACACCACTCACGATTTTGTAAGATAATCAGGGCCAAAGTGGCCATAAGAAAACAAGTGTGCACACAAGACAAAGGGAAAATCCCGCAAACAATGGAAAACAATGACAAACAATGTAACAGATAACCATGGAAGCATATGGTCCTACAAAAATAATGTTGCACATAAAGCACCCATTATCATGTTAGAGAGATAAAAATTATGTTATAGTGTGTATAATCCTATAATGTAATGTTTTATGAAACAAAAATGAAAAAATAACACCTATAATGTACAAAAGTGGATGCCCCAGGAGTTGTTGTGATACTAGTAATATGTATTACACAAAACATCCATACTGCATGTAATAGATCTATATAATCTGCAATAAAAACTAGAAAAGAAAGTGAACGCGGATGTTTGTACATGATAAAGATAATGACATACAATATATCTATCTAGCATGTGTAATAAAGTGAACATGTAAGTACAAGTAAGCAAGAGTAAATGCAACCAATATATGCAATATATTGTGGATGAGATAGAATGGAATACATTGTGAATGATAGGAGAAATGTACCCCCCAAGTGGATGTGTATGTATGCAATGAGGTTCATTTATTTATGCCTCCTCAGTAGTCAAGAATGAACCATAAATGAGAGTGCGTCATCAGGAAATGGTCTGAATGTGTGTAACAGAAAGGTGTGAATTTCAAAGCGCAAAGTGTAGAGTGTAAGTGTGTGAGTGATTGATTCAGTGAGTGATTAAATGCATGGGTGTGATGAGTTCCATTTGAGTTGTATACCCTCAGCAGTTGAGTATGGACCGTAGGACTAAAGTGCATCATAGGATGATGACTGAAACGTATAAGAGTAGATGTAAGAGAGATGTAGTGTGAATTGTCTAGAGTGAATAAGACACAAAGTGAGTAGAAGATGTTGTAAGAGATGATGTCCTAAGTGTATGATGTGTGATGTATGAAGTGTGTAGTAGACTATATGAGAAAGAGGTGTAAATAATGCATGATATGTGAAGAGTATAATGTGTAGTGTGTAGTGCATTGTGTGAGGCTCATGTGTATATATGCCCTCAACAGTCAAATCTAAACCAAAGCACAAGATTGCATCATCGGGAAATTACGGTATGAGCATATATGTTGTTTGTAAAGAGCTAGGTGTGATGTGATGAGAAGATAAAACACTTGTTAAATGTTAGGGGGGAATATGTATGATGCCCCCTAAGTGTGTGATGAGAAAAGAGATAAAGTAACATCATCTAGGAGGTCATTATTGTCATGATCAAAGTTGTAAGGTAGAACATCTGATACATGATAATCAATAGTATTTAGTTGATAACGTAGTGATCCATTATGGTGAAGGTTGTAAATTTCCATTACATATTCTTTGTTAGTGAAAGGGGGTAGTGGAAAACCATGCTCAAACCATCGTGTAAGATTTTTTAAATGGCCGAGAAATAACATGGTATGAGATCAAGGTCTACACGTTTTGGGGATGAAACCTCCAATCTATGATCAATGATATAGAATACTCCATCAATATAATCATGCCAATATATGCTCAGTGTGTAAGGGGAGTGATACATTTTTTTCATCATCACAATGCATTAATCTATGACATGAAATGAAGTGATACCAAAGGAAGTACTAATGTAGGATTAAACTCATTATACAAGATAAGTAGCATTCCCAGGTGTGACCCCATATATGTTGTCAACCGTAATAGAACTATGGGGATGCTAGTGCCATCATGTGTGCAAAATAGTGTCATCACAACCCAAGGATCAATTTTAATATGCATATCCCAAGATAGATAACATGCCCTCCCAAAGGTTTCATGTAAAGGGGATTTCGTGCTATTTATGAATAAGAAGAGATTCAATGGTGAATTAGTGTGCTTCAGACTACATCTCCATATGTGTGTTTCCATCTCTCAATACATCCAACTACCATAACATTTGTAGTGGTGGGAGCGGTAGATGACATGGATAGAAAAACGGTTTTCCATAATATGTAAATAGTAGCCTACTAAGTTAGATAAAGATCTATGTCCATAAGTTTTATTTAATTAGTAGTAATCCATATTATAACGAGTAGGTATCATAGTTTCTATAATTCAGGTTTATATAATTATTTCTCCATTGATTGCACAGCATACCCATAATTTTTGGTCTACTCCAATATGCTCAAGTAATAATTTAACATATCAGTTTGTATTCTAATACAACCTACACTTGTCTCCATGGCATTATTAGCCATGGTCTACCAAGAATGTAATTTGTACAAAATGTTGAAATTCCTTGTTATTCTAGAATCTGTATTAAGATTTTTTGGCCCAACAATAATTAGTAAGTTAAATCCTGGCTTCTACATTTTTGTTTACGGAACCATCGTTTATTCTAGAAGAGAAATAGATGTAGTCACTTACATCATGCACATACTATATTGAGCCTCTAAATACCTTAAGGAAGGTTAGAGTGAAATGATTTATAAGTTTAGATGAACTAGTCAATTTAACAACTGCTTGTTTTACCAATATTATACATTTCGCACCATGGTGTATTCTTATGTTTATTGCATTGTCAACTTTTGGACGTATCAGCAGTACTATTTTTCATATTCGAAAAGATATTTTACTCAGAATATGCATTTCATAAGTTTTACCTTGTAGAGTAAGTTTGGATGAATGTTAGAAGGAACCACCTATTTAGGACAAGAGCACCCAGTGTTGATCTTATCCCCTTTAGCGTTGAAGATTTATCCACTAAGAAACCTTGGATCTAATTTTTCATGATGTTAGCATTCTTTCTATACTTTGTCTATCAATATAAGCCAACTAAAGTTCACTAAGTGTGTAATGAAGAAAACTTCAGGGTGACCAGAAATTAATTAATCTAAAACATCAAAAAATGATGCCTAGTATGAATTGTTATCACTTGCATGGATGAATAAATTACTGTGACAAAGTATAGAAATATAACTCAAGAAAGATAAGCATTAAATATGTGACATCTTTATGTTGAAAAGAGAGGGTAAGAAGCCCTTAGCTAAGTTTTGCACATGAATTCTAGACTGGATTGAAGTTTTGATTGGATGAGATGGAGATAGAGAAGCATAAAACAGAAGCCCCTGGAAACATGTGTGATCTGATAGGAGGAGGCTGGATTGAGAGCACTTGGAGATGGGATAAGGTGCTTACCCATAGGTGCACCATAGACATGATTATAGGAATACGGGTGTACATGTAGAAATGATAAGATAACATCCTTTGAGGTGGTCACAAAGTGTTCTCCTACAAGTTTCCTTTGGTCTCTTATGAGGTCGTACACCAAGATTGTTGAGGTTTTCAAAAGTCACTGGGAATTATACAATAAGGATAAATGGCCCTGTAAAACACTAAAAGAAAAATCAAATTGTAAAAAATTAAAGATATTAGAATGAGGGGTCAGAAGTGTCCTCATTTATCACAATGGTGAACTCATGACTAAGCATTGGACTATATATCATACCAAGCTACATAGTAATGTGTTTGTGTGTGGAATTTTGTGCCCTAAGTGGGTCTTATGTGCATGTCGCATTTGGATAGTGAGCAAGTAGCTAGATGTAATTGAATATAGTAACTTTGTGTTCATGGAATATAATGAACTTCCCTCCTATGAAGTGTGTATGCATAAAAACTATGTCCTTATGTCCCTTGTGATGGAGCTAGATTTATGAAATTGGAGATCTTATATACCTTGATTGAAGCAACCTTAGGTGGTGATAAATAGTACTTAGTGTTTGTTCCCTTATTGTGATCACATCAACTTTATTATTTATATGATTCCCTTGATTAAATATCATAATCAATCCTTAAAAAGGAAATGACTACCAAAAATATAATATGCTCAAATGGATAGAAAATACCCAAAAAATGTGAGTAAATTACAAATGTGACAAGAGCGTGCAGAGGGGACGAGGGCGTCTAGAGTTGGTGTCCTAGCTAGGTGCCTAGAGCTCTAGGATGAAAAATGCCAAAGAGTATAAAAAGGAAGACAAAGTAAGTAATGGTGCGAGACCAAAAAGTGGTAACTGAAAGAAAAGTAAAGGTGGACAAAGACTTGGGGTTAATTAGTTACTTTTCTTACTTATCAATCACATGAATAGTACTATGCAATCATGACAAAATAGTTGCCCAAAGTGCATGATTTTATGTCTACAGGAGTCCACTAGACCAAATGTTTGAGGAAAATCACTATTAGGATAAGTGTTTATAGTGGAATTAATTCACACGTCAAAATATTTTGACCTCCAAAAAATAAGATGAAATAAGAATGGGAAGCTATAATTTTTTGTTGATTATATCAATTTTAATAAGGAAACAAAAAAGGATCATTACCCCCTTTTCTCATACCACATATTAGAGAAAGTAACTGGAAATGAATCTTATAGCTTTACATAATTCTATGGTGGGAAAAAACAATTCTAAATAATTAAGAAATATCAACTAAAGAATACATTCACCACTCCTTGAGGAATAATTTCCTATCGATTCATGCCATTTGGTTTTCATAATGCTCCAGAAACCTTCTAGTGCCTAATGAATAAAGTCTTTGAACCCTATATTGGAAGCATAATTATTATTATTTTACATCTATGGAAGAAAAATGGATCATCTGTTCTAGATGGAGAAGGTTTTCTAGAGGTTGCATGAAGCACATGCCTCATTAAATCCAATAAAGTGTGTCTTTAGATTATCTAAATATATCATATTAGGGCCTTTTGTATCTAAATATGGAATAAGTATCCATCCATATAAATTTTAAAGATTAAGAAAGAGCCATTTCAGATGAATATGAGTAAGTTGAGGTCATTTTCATGCCATATGAAATAAAATAGGATGTTCATTTGAAACTTCACAAATATTGCATAGAAATTGACCCCTTTATTACACAAGGATATTTCCTATGATCCAAGAGAGAAGGAACATGAAGATTTTGAGAATCTTAAGCAATCCTTGGTGACTTATTTTATGAGAGATCTAAACTATTGATTTTTGTATTAGATTCCTCAAAATAATATTACCATAAAAATTCCATATTTTATTCAATTCATACACCGTACAAACAATTAGAGATAGATAGAAAAATATATAGCTTAGAGTTTCCCTATAAAAAAGGAGTCATGGATAATTTATTTCTCACCAAATCGCAAGAATCTCTAAAATTTCTCTCCTAACATTTATCAATGAAACATATTCTTTATCACATACCTCGAATAGCTACATGAGTTGTTATTACAACTCACTTCACCTTATTACAAGTCATATAATAACTCATATTATTATTCTAACTCATGTGGACAATAGCAATATTTGATAACACCCCCCATTAGTGTGAGCATGAGGAAAACATCAATCTCATAATGCATCATGTTAATGAAAATTAACTTTACTCCACCTTCAAAATATGCTACAATTCTGAAGAATGTTAGTTCATCAAATTACCAACATACAAAAATTCTTGGACAAACATGTTACCAAGGGCTCAAATCCTCCAAACTTTCTC
The DNA here is from genome assembly GCA_019776745.2 of Taxus chinensis. Lineage (NCBI taxonomy): Eukaryota > Viridiplantae > Streptophyta > Pinopsida > Cupressales > Taxaceae > Taxus > Taxus chinensis. Next base: position 788,923,530 of record CM034146.1, read on the forward strand.
AAAATAATCAAACATACATGATCAAATCATTTTAAAAGTACCAAAATGGAATTTCACCTTTTAAACATTCCTTACTCTTCTCAAGTGCTCTAATAGCCTTGAAATGATGTAAAGATTGTAGCTTAGAGAGATTCACAATGTTTGAAATCAAACTAAGAATATTTTTAGATATCCTTTTCCCTTTTACAACTTATATCCCAATTTCAGGCCCTGAAAGTTATTACATCCCCTTCAAATCACCCTTTTTATTCTCAATTAGGTCTCTCTTTCAACTAGCCTTTTCTAAAAGAAAATATTCATTCTAAAAGAAAATAACTCAATTTCATGAGACTGTAAAAACATATTTGAGTACCCCTTTCCTCATTCTTTCTCATCACAAATTTTCTTTTCTTAACTCCAATCTTAAACCCTTAAAATTACAATTCACTTGTCCAATTAGATCTCTTCTTGACCTAGGACTGAGTTTTTTCAAAGTTTGTGTGCTCTAATCTCAACTATGGATTTTTCCAAACTTTTGAAACCATCATGCAGAACTTCATACCACCCCTTGTGACTTCAAACACCTCAATTTTATTTTCAATCCCAATTTTGTTATCAAAAGAAACTTTCCTTTAATTAGATTAAGACCCTAAACAAATATGATTTTCCTCGCATGGAATTTTGTATTAAAAATGATTACCTCCCAATTTCTCTTCTTATGCAACCTTCTCCAAGGACCTAGGAAACAAGTTTTTAAGAGGTATTGTCCTTGCTTTACCTTTCCTACAAAATTTCTCACACTTTCTTCTTGACTATGTACATTGTCCTTAAGTATGTGATAGGGTATAACTTGATGTTTTAGACACTTGAACCATCCTTAACTCCTTATAATTATTTTGAAACCTCTAACATATTGCATTCATATAATTTTTAATAGTGAAATAAGATTCAAGTTTTTTTATTATATTTTTCCTTGATCTACCTCTCAATTGGGCTTGCATGCACTCTGTCAAAAATAAGTTTTCCTCTTTTTACCTAGAAAAATTGTTCCATTCCTCTTAAAATTCCATCCACACCTTATTTAAACCACAAACCTTCATTCCACCAATTCATAGCCTTTTATAATGGATGATGATGGAGTTATTTCAATTTTCTACTCTAAAACCCTAAATTGTGTGATACATGGCAGTGAGCAGGGGTTTTGGAGTCATTTTATTTCCTTGACCTCCCAAGTAAAATTCAAGGATGAAAATGATTCTGCAGAACACATGAGGCCTAATTTAAATAACTCTAAGACGCTTTACAACTTTCCACATATTCTTACCAAACATTTAAGGATAAAAAATTGTCGTACTAGAACTGTGTTGTCTTACCATTTTTGAATCTTTCTATTGAAGTGTTAACTGAAACATCACCTTAACTCCAAAACATTATATAATCTCCCTACGTTAAGTGTTTAAGTGCATTCTTATGCATATAATTCTCTATATTTTCCAGTTTCTTATGAAACTCCATTCATCTTTAGTTAGTATATATAGTCATAACCTTTACACTTAGACATTTACCTCCTTTTACAAGAATAATATTGGCGTTGTTTAGGACTTTATTACTTCATTCAATGATCCTTAAACTGATCAACCCGTTGTATTTCCTTGTAGTTATATAGAGTCACAACAAATAACTAAATTCAAAATTGTCCTTAAGCATGTGAGCCTATACTCCAAACATTTCTAACCTTGTTTCATGCAAAGAAACCTTGACTTGTTATCAAAACTACCATTAAAAAATCTCATTAATTTAGTATTACAAGGCATACATACCAAAGTAAATACAAGGACACCAGTGTACTCTTTAATAACTTTCACTTTGTAAGAGTATCATAAATTGATTCATCAATAATTTATTTTATATCATATTTCATAAACTTTTGTAGATTACCCAGCCTTTCATGGCTCCTCCGCATGTATCAAAACCTCTAAAGCTCTTTCCAAGACCTAACTAGCCTCCCCAACTTGAATTCTCTCTAAAACACTAATTGGAGGTAGTTACATCTTAACCCAAGGTTAACAAATCATGGCTCAAGGTGACCATAGGTTTTGAAATCCTATCACAAAGGTAAAGAAACCTTACTTTCCCCCCATAAGGTCTTAAAATTCCTTTTACATCATCACTAATCTTCATTATTTACAATATACCTTCTAATTTTACCTTAGGAATTTAAATTTTACAAAACTACATTTTAGAGGGAAAACTCACAAGGATCTAAAAACACCCATGAAGGATTTAAGGATGTTAGGAAATGATCTAAAAACACTAAATAGGCCTACTAAGACCTATATAAAACCAAAATTTGATGAAAGCCAAAAACGTTTACCATACACAAGATAATGCTCCTACATCACATGTTGCCTCTACTTTCTCATGATCTAGATGGGTTTTTCAAGACAACCAACAAGCTCATGGATGGTTTTGTAAGTGGTTTACTAGCAAATAAAAGTATATGGTTTTATAAGTGGTTAACCAATAACCAAAACATGATGTTTTTACTAGGAATGAACATTAACGTACAGTCAAACAAGATGGTTTTACAAGTGGTTAACCAACAACCATAATATCATGACGCTATATTACTTTTATTAACTCTCATCACTATATTACTTCAGGGGTTTACATAAGAAAATGAAGCTCACTTATTACAAATGCAAATATGAGTACTGCTTCTATTCTTATTCATTACTACAAAAAATAAGAAATTTAAAAATGAAGTGTGTCACAATGGAAAATAAACACATAAATAGAAAAAATGCAACTAATGTTACTATACAACCTCATCATTGGTGATTGACGAGAGGTCATTGATCGACATCCTACCTCTATTTCCTTAATCCTCTAGTAGATTCTACTCACTTAATATAGCGAATCTTAAAAATTAGAACCATTATCATCATTTATTGGATCTTACTTATTGAATAGTTCTTTCTCTGTGGTCATATTTACTTCATTTATTTTAAGTTTTCCTTTGAGTATATAATGAGCTCAAACCTTACAATACTAACTTGTGTGACCCTTTCTCTTACAATAATAAACATTTAGTTTTATCCTTATTTCTATAAATGTTTTTATAATTTATCCTTGATTATAACAAACTTTCCTCATTTAAATATCCTATAAAATTATATTTTAATCACCTAGGAGAGCTGAAATCATATCTTCTAGTGTTTGGGAAGGCATTTGTCCAAGAGTAAAAACAACACTACTATATTAGGAAGGAAAAAATTTCAACAATATAGCTTTCACATCATCATAATCAATAGGATATTTGAATTCTTCTAGTTTCCTAATACGAGATCTCACTTCGTTGATGTGGCTAGACATGGTGACACCATTATTCAATTTAAATATTAGAAATTATGTTTTTAAGAAAAAAAATTACGTTGACTTCTTTTTCTCCAAATAGTTTGTTTAAAATTTCCCACATTACATTAAATGTTTTTTCCAAGTCTACATAATTTGATTTAGAATCTAAGAGAGCAAGACCAATAATAGCTTTTGATTTATCATATTTACTTTATCATTATGCTACCTTGACTGTATCTGTTGGAACAATTTCCTTTCTATTGATTATCCTGTAGAGGTTTTTATTCATTAGTTTCATCTAAATTTTGACTTTCCACGTGTGGAAATTCATACCAATGATTTTTTCCAATGGAATGTCCATTTTTAGAGATTTTATAACCATATACATTAGACATTGGTTTCATCCGAAAATGTGTCCTTAAAAACACAAGAAGAATTTTTTTTGGACTATAAGACTCAACAATAACTCTTAGTAAAAACAACATTTTTTTATTTTTAATTTTAAAGTATTTTATATTGATAATTAGACATAAAAGTAGAAAAAGTAATTAAATTTTACTTTTAAAATTTTAGTTACTAAATTGACATAAAATAATCCTATATAAACCTATGACTTAATACAACATAAATAAAACTTGTAAACCAAATGACAATACCTTTGGTTTAATAAATTTATATTAAACATACATTAATATTGAGATAAAATATTTGTGAAAGAATAGATATTAATCACATAGCCAAGAAAATAAATGAAATAGTACTTCAATGTGTATTGTAGACCTGACTGATACATGAGGACTACAAGATAACATAACAAAATAATTTATCCGGGCCATAGGAGGATTGTTCCCATAGACATGTAAAACCTTCTCCATAGACACTCATTGTTGCTCACTATGCCTTGTTACAAGCTTATACGAACTAGAAATTAAAAATAGAGACATTAGAGTCACCGAGAGTTTAACAAAAAAGGTTTAGAAACTAAAAAAGAGCTAAGAAAACACCATGAATTAGCTATATTTTATAAGAACATCCAAGATAATATTGAGAAAACTCACAAGATATAAACAAAATAGAACTATATATCCTACTGGGCATGCCAAAAATTGTTGGGAGAGAAGTGTGTGCATCCTTATGATTTAGGAAACTACTCAAGTGTGTGAAGGTATATGCAACAAAAATGGGATTATGTCTAAGGTTTGGGACCTTAATTATTGAGATAAACCTCTAGAATAAGGTTGATTCCTTTCCTTAAAAGCTTTATATTAACCACTACTCTAATCTAACTAAAAACCTGGTAAAGTTAAGGAGGAAAGAGTGCTCAAATTTAACAAGAATGGTGATACACAGGAGAATGAAGGAATCACTCTCTGTAGTCACAAAATCACACACTTAATATTACATTGTTACCACCAAGTATGTTATTTTATATATGGAACTCGCCTGATAAAAATATTACTAATGGCTCATTCCCTAGTTCTTTTCGTCACTTAGTTAGTCATCATTGTCATTTGTCTTGCATAGTCATCAGTTGTCTACATAGTGTTATCCAAAATTCACCCCTCAAGGTAATTTTGATAACATGCATCAAATTCTTCAGTCACGAACAAGTAGATTGATTCAAGGCCCGAAATCATGTTTTTGGGGCCCCATCAGCTTCTCTCTAACTCTCCCATCCAAGAAAAAATCCCAACGAGTTAGAAAAATGGAAAAAATGCAAAAGATAAGGTTGCAGGACTGTTTTAAAGTATTTCGGGTCTGAAGGGTGCGGATCGTACCAATGCGGGTTGTACCGAGGTTCGTCGTACCAAGTTTCAGACAAAAAAGGGGAATAAAATCGGCTAAGTCAGAAATTTTTGTCCCAGGTGGTTCACGGGATAGTTGGGACATCTGGACGCACGCGATGTGAAAAGGCGAAACGGCCGCAGGCAATAAAAATCATCAAGTTTTTTTTTGTTTCGCGCGGTTTGGAACAGCCGGGACAAAAGTACGCGCGGGACGCGTAAAGGTGAAAAAGCCGCAAAAGGGGACAAGGAAGCCCGAATCAGCCAATGTGGGAGAATTTTTTTGGGACATCCGGGACACGCGGACCCGATTTTTCCGAAATAGCTACAGCAAAGAAGAAAAGTCAATGTTTGACCCGTGAACTTCAAACGGCCATAACTTTTGACTCTGAGCTCCGATTTTCACAAAATTGGACTTTCTGGAATGAGCACGACCTCCTCTACACCAAAAGACCTAGATTTCTTATTTCTAATGAGGTTAGATATATTTAAATAAAAGAAACATATTCGGCTCTAGTCACTTAATGCTCATTCCCGTCAAATGACAGAAAACCCCTGCTAGACCCAAAATAGTTGTCCGCACTCAGAAGTCCATAACTTTTGCATTTCTAAACGAAATCACACAAAATTTGTACCGTTGGAATTGTGGCTCTAAGCCCGATGCATAGTAATCAAGAAATTTTGGATTTGATGAGAAATTGGTGGGTATTTTTCATAAAACGTGGCCGGGTTCATAACAGTGTTTTATTTGGTAGTTGGGAGTGCAATTAAGAGGCATGGTCACCATTCTTTCTCTGTTGCAGCACCTGGGACAGTATGGGGATCCTTTTGCAAGTAATATACAATCATTTTACTCCATTTAATTCCTCTTATAAGTGGTTGAAGGACAGATTTCGGGATTTCCATTTTCCCTTCTCTCTCTCTTCTCATTTTTTCTATAAATTGGAGTGTTGGGCTCATTGTAAGGGGGGGATTTTTCAGATATCAAAGCTCTGTCAAAATCTCTTTGTGAAACCAATGTGCTGCAAGCCCTTGTAGTGGACTCCTTGCATGGTGATCCAGACCCTTATCTTGTAATAGATTGAACTGTGCATATCATGAAGCAATAAAATACAAGTTTGTGGATGTATCTTCCCCTGCTGTGTTTTCTTGCATTCTTCTTGCCCCTGCAATCTTGATTACAAGAATATTTTGTCTACTTTATGTTCATGCAGGAATCTATTATCATTGTGTATGTTTGAAATGTTGTTGTGAATGCATTTTTGCTAGATCGTGGAGAACTATCATCACCACTTCTAATGTGCACTTTGCTTCTGTATCTCACACATTGAAAGGATACTCTCACACACCCTCCTTTTCTGGTGTATCGCCACTCTAGTGTAGGATTTCATTTTATGCATTCTCTCTCCCTGGTCCCTTGGAAATTTAGATTATAATAGTTGGTTTAGCCTGCATTAGAGTAGATTATGGCAGGTAGTTTAGGAGCAAGAACCAGCTTTCTCTGGAGGTCTATCTCAAGTAGCAAGTCCCACAACTTAGATATAGTAGGGTAAAAGCACAATAAAATGTCCCACTTTTTGGTATGTTTTGTACCATTATAAACATGAATTTTCAGTTTCATTGACTTTCTAAAGGTAATAGCCATAAAACCGTACACATTCATGAAATTCCACAAACTAATGAAATGTTGTGTTTAGAGTGTAGAATACATGCAAATTTTTTAAAAAAAAAAATTAAAAAAAAATGGTCTTTTTCTTAATTTTATTCATACATTGATTTTTATGTTCTAAAAGAGGAATGACTGTCCTCGGGTGGTTTTCTTGAATGAAAATTTATTTTTTCACCATGAAATTTTAGATATATGTTCAAGATTTGAATTTTGAGGTGCTGTCAAATTTTCATATTTTTTGGACTTATATTTTTTTTTAATTAATTATTTAGTAAAAATATTTTCAAATAAATGGCGTACAAATGTTTATGCCAATAACTTTTAAGATTTATATCAAAATTGAATTTTTTTTTCACAGGTAAGAAGAAGACTTCAATAAATAGTAATTTTAATTTTTTCAAATTTTTTTGATATTTTTTGCTATTTTTCAAATTGGGTTGATTGTGTACAATTGGTTGTCCTAAAATACCATATGTTAGTAAAATATAAAAAATAAATAGTAAAACATATTTTTAAAAAATGAAAATTATATTTTTAGAAAGCTAATAAAATTTTGTATTTTGTGTTAAAATTTTATAATTTTATTCATTTGTTAACCCTAATTACGTGGCACCTAAATGGCACATTTTGGCATAAAATTATCCTCCAAATGAATTTGGCGCCAAAATGTGCCACATAGGTGCCACATAAGGGGGTTCGCGTGAAGGGGGGTTCGCGTGAAGGGGGTTCACGCGAAGGGGGTTCGCGTGAACCCCCCTTCGCGCGAACCCCCCTAAAACCTAAATCTGCCGCCCAAAACTATATAAAAATATATATATAACTCTTTACTGCCAAAATTATTTGAATTCCAGGTGTTCGCGCGAAGGGGTGTTCGCGCGAACCCCCATTCGCACGAACTAGTTTCTCTGTCCTACGTGGCAGTTCAGGCGAAGGTGGTTCACGCGAAAGGGGTGTTCGCACGAATAACCTCGATTTCCGATCCCGCCCAACTTCTTACTCGCATTTTTGGGACACAAAGTGGGACACAACATTGTGCTTTGACCCAGTACCCATGTTATCCAATCACACCGTGAGTTCAAATATATGCACTTGTATTTACATAGGGGTGCTGTGATTCGGTGATAACAGTTCTGGCACGCCCGGTGGGACCTAGAGGTCTTCACTTAACTACGACAAGATCGATGTGCACTTGTTGTATGTTCCAACTTTGAAGGAGCTTTGAAATTACACATATGGTGACTCCAAAAGAGGCATAATCCACTAGTTTCAGTAGTCCAAGCCTGGCCATTTATGAGAAGAATACAGACCAGGTCAAGAACTAGGAAGAAGGATTGTTTGTTTATCTACACCTATCTCCAGGCAGAGAAAGAAGGGGAAGAAGAGCTCAAAGGTCTCCATCTCCACCTAATAGGACTTTGTCAACACCTCCACCTGGTAGGCCTTTCATCCAATCAACAAGAGTTCTTCGACCAATCAGAATTGTAAAACCAAATCCATATGTCAACTTCACTAGCAGCAATCCACTCTCCTTAAATGCACAAAATCCAGTTCCAGTTGCAGCATTAAAGAGCATCCCATACTTCACTAGAGAGAACCAGACTTCCCCGAGTGATCATGTTCAAGATATTGTGAATGTCTGTACAATCCATGAAATCCATGAGATGGACATTGCAGTCAAGTTTCTTGCCTCTTCATTCAAAGGTAAAGCTTCACAATGGTTCAGGAGTCTCCCAACAAGCTCTATCCAGAATTGGAATCAGCTATGCATAGCTCTTCACAACTAGTTTGGGGAGAAAGGTGATAACTTTTCCTTATTGGAGCAACTAATGACAATCAAGAGAGCCCCAAATGGGCAGATGACAGACTTCAACCTTAGATTTCAACGGACCTAGGATAGGATTCCAACAGCAGTAAAGCCCACTAATGAAGGTTCCTTCTTATACTTTCTTAGGGCTTTAAATTCTGATATTTCTTTGATGATTCAGTCAATGGGGGCACAACCTTTCCCGCAGCCTATAGCCTTTCCATAGGGGTTGAGAACCATTTGATTCAGGCTGGAAAAATTACACCTAGGCTACCCATGCCTCTGTACCCAGAATTAGAAAGTCCAAACGCTAATAAAGCACCTATATTGGCCCCCATCCCTACTCCAAGAAATCAAAATTCAGCTGAAGCCTCTACCTCATCATCTAACAACTCCAAGGAACTGCAAGAGGTCATGAAGCAATTACAAAACTTGGGTAACGAGTTGGTAACAATAAAGAGGCAACAAGCTCAAAATGTTAGATCATACCAGCCTCAAACTCAACCCAATAGACCTCCATATCAGCCCAATAGGCCACCCATTCAAAATCAGAACCAAGTTAAAAATTATGCTAATATGTCATTCCAACCTTACAATCCCAATGTTGCATCCACATCTAGAGCTTTGGTACCGGTGAAAAATAACATGGCCCAGGAATATGATTGGTGTTTCCCGTGTAGTCAGCCACATAACCAATCAATGTGCTTTAACGGTGCATTAAATTAGGCTCTAATGGTGCAAACCTTTGGTGGGTCACAAGAGTCCAGCCATGAAGAACATCAGCAGTAGGAAGCACCTCAGCAAGGAACATCTCCAAACAAAACTACTCTTTTCAATTGGCACGCTGAAGATTTCTGTGGTATAAATCAAATACCCTCTCAAAGCGTAGCAGCTAATACGCGCTCCAAAAAGAGAAACATTGGAGAAGGACAGTCATCCAACTCAAATGGTCCACAACCCTCTGTTATCCCACAAGGTGATAGGAATCAAAGCACAATTCCAAATGTACAAGGTCAGCCCAAACCACCTTCTAGACCACCTCAAGCGTCGGTTGTAATAGCTCAGGTGCTAGAGAAGAATGTGCAAGGCAGGGGGCAGCAAAGAGAGAACTCATCTCCATTCAACATCATTGAGAAGATGAAGAAAACGAATGTAAACATCTCAATGTGGGAGTCATTGGCTATCCCAGGACAAAGAGACCTATTGCAGGCTACTATGGAAAATTAGTCAGCATCAAATTAGCCACCCAATCAACAAGAAAAATTTCTTACTAATGCAACTCAGCCTGAAGGGAACCATGGAGGAAAACAAGGTAAAAATTTTAAGCCCCCTCCCTTCTATGTCTCGTTGATCATAGGAGACAAGTTGGTACATAATTGCATGATTGACTCGGGAGCAAGTAGCTCAGTCATGCCAAAACAAATAGTTGATCAGTTAGGGCTTCAATATGAAGTCATCTCCAAGGGTGTAGTGCAATTAGATGGGACAGTAGTGACAATGGTTGGAGTAATCAAAGATTTGAGCCTCACATTACACGCGTGTCCCAACGTAATAGTGTTACAAGATGTGTCAGTCATAGACCTACCACCACTCTTTGCGTTGTGCTTGTCAAGAGACTTCACTACTAAAATTGGAGGCTATCTTTTAGTGGATTGGTCACACATGTTATTTAGAAAAAGGTATGGAACTAAGGCCACAATCAGATCTGAACCTATTGTAAACTTTCACGTTGAACCTCACACTCCAAGCCAAATCAATACTAATTGTTCATCGTTTAATCAAGAATATTATCCAAGCACTGATGAAGCTGACACCAAGGTTGGAAGCATCCCATATTTGACTCTTGATGAATGGGCAAGAAAGGTGCATGCTTTTGATCCTTATCAATAAATAGAAGAATCCAAGCTAGGAGTTTATTGTTTTCATGAAGAGAATCAACCTCTCCCCAGCATCACCAAGCCAGATCATAAGGACGAGAATGAAGTATGGCAATTGTTCTTTGATGGATCAAGGAGTAGACAAGGTGCAGGAGGAGGAGCTATGCTCATTTCACCGCAAGGTATAAAGTATTACTCATCCTTTCGTTTTCAATTTTCTTGCTCAAACAATATAGTTGAGTATGAAGCCTTAATTCACGGATTGCACTGGGCAAGGAAGAAAGGCATCAAGAATTTGCAAGTATTTGGTGATAGTGAGCTGACCGTAAACCAAGTCAGAGGAAAAAATGCCGCCAAGAATGATCTGTTGAAGAACTACAAAAATCGGGTATGGGATCTTATAGAAGATTTTGAAGCTTTTAGCATCAATTCCATCCCAAGGAAAAGGAATGAAGCAGCGGATAGACTGGCAGCAATTGGGGTTGCGTTTGATGTTGTAGAAAGTATCAAAAGTGAGAAAACTCAGCCTCATATCAAATTTTTTGTGAGACCAGTTGTTCTGGATAACAATACAAGTTGGCAAGTCTTTGAGAATGATTAGAAAATTGTTAATTTCCTACAAGAAGAAGCTGAGTTCTCCGCCAGAAATCAAGACAAGCTAGAGCAGCAGTATGGGGACCAAGTGGTGCAGCTGAGAACTAACAAATTACCAAAAGGCCTCACAACCTTAGAGTCAATCTTCAACCCGAATGATCAGTTCTGGAAGGAGAAAGCAATCATTCAAGTAAAGGGTGAAGATTCAGAGCCTATTTTAGTAGATGAAGGCAAGACATTACAAATCGTCAAAGTAAGTACTCCACAAGAGAAATATGATTTTGTTCAGCTTTTTCAAGAGCTCCCAGATGTCTTTGCTTGGACTTACAAAGATTTAAGAGGTTTCAACACAAAGTTGGCACAACATACTATTGAGCTAGATCTGGAATCCAAGCCCGTCAGGCAAAAGCAAAGGCCAGTGAATCCCCATATTGAACCTCTCATGAGAAAAGAGTTAAGCAAGCTTATTGAGGCCAGTATCATCTTCCCCATCAAACACTCAAGTTGGGTTACAAAATTGGTTCCAATAAGAAAGAGAAATGGAGAAATAAGATTGTTTGTGGACTTTCGCGATCTAAATAGAGCATCACTCAAAGATCATTATCCGCTTCCATCAAAGGAACAAATGTTGCAGGTTGTAGCTGGTTCAGAAAGGTTTTCATTGCTAGATGGATATTCAGGCTATAATCAGATAATGGTGAAGGAAGAAGATCAATTCAAGATGGCCTTCACTACAAAATGGGGCACGTATGCTTACAAGAAGATGCCATTTGGACTGTCAAATGCCGGAGCAACATTTCAGCGAGCTATGGATATGGTGTTCAAAGGATTAATCAACAAGATAGTGCTGGTATACCTAGATGATATCACTGTCTTCTCAAATAATGTAGCAGACCATCTCTTTCACCGTAGACAAGTGTTTCAAAGGTGTAGAAGGTTCAGAGTGTCGTTGAATCCAAATAAGTGTATATTCTTGGCACACGAGGGAAAATTGTTGGGCCACATTGTCTCTAGGGAAGGGCTAACAATTGATCCTGAAAGGGTTGAAGCCATCCGAACACTCCCATTGCCACACCACAAGAAATCTCTTCAAAGCTTCTTGGGAAGGATAAACTTTGTCCGCATATTTGTGCCTAATTTTGCTACTCTTTTGAAGCCTTTAGCAATGATGTTGAAGAAGAGTTTTGCATTCAAATGGATAGCAGAAGGCAAAGAGAATTTTGAGAAAATCAAGCATGCAATATCACAAGATCCAACTCTTATCAACGTTGAATTTTCAAAGGATTTCATTTTTTATGCTTTTGGAGGGTCAGATACAATCTTAGCTATCTTTACACAGCTGAATAGAGAAGGTTCAGAACAGCCCATAGCATTCTTCAGTAAAATCTTGGAAGATTACGAAATAAAGTATTCCTTCATCAAAAAGCATGTCCTTGCTGTCATCAGGAGCTTGAAGAAGTTCAGACACTTGGTCTCTAACAATAAGATTCAACTACTGGTGTCTCATGCTGGTGTCAAGGACTTTCTCCTAAACAAGGATTTAAATGAGAAGAGAGTAGGTTGGATCACTCGGGTGATGGAATACGATATTGAAATCAAAGTGACCAAGCTGGTTCGTGGCAAAGGTTTGGGTGAGCAGCTCACTTCCAAACAACTAGATGGGTCAAAAGGTGAAGAATATGTTGTCCTGCTAATACAGAATGATCAAGAACAACCAACTGGTGATGTACCCATTCCATGTTGGACTCAAGACTTGGTGCATTACCTCCAAAGAGGCTTGTGCCCTCCTGAAATAAGCAAAGCAAAGAGGAGATACTTTAGAGTACAAGCCATCCCATATGTACTCATTAATGGTATCTTGTTCAAGAAGGACATCAATGGTGTTCTATTAAGATGCATTGGAACATGTCAAGTTGAGAAGATCTTACACGAGTTCCATGACGGGGAAGCAGGAGGTCACTTTGCTCCATGAGTAACAACTCTCAAAATCATGAAAGTTGGTTACTATTGGCCTATTGTGTTCAATGATTGCTACTCATGGGTCAAGAAATGCAAGAAATATGCATTCTTCACAGGGAAAGAAAGGTTAGCAGCGCTGCCCCTTCATCCAATTTCAGTAGATCAACCATTCATGCAATGGGGATTGGACTTCATTGGGGTTATCAATCCCAATTCAATTCAAGGCCACAAGTGGATACTTACAGCAATGGACTATTTCACCAAGTGGACCGAAGCAGTAGCACTTAAGGAGGTAAGTGAATCCAACATATTGGATTTCTATGAAGGAATAGTCACAAGGTTTGGTGCCCCCACCACTATCATATCAGACAATGCGTTGACATTCCTTGGCACAAAGATCACTGAATGGGCTGAAGAATTGTGTGTATCTCAGCACTTCATCAAATTATTACCCTTAAGGTAATGGTCAAGCTGAGTCTACAAACAAGAACCTACTAAGAATCATCAGAAGGACTCTGGATGAAAATCAAAGGACTTGGCACACAAAGCTCAAATCAGCCCTATGGGCTGATAGAATCACACGCAAGAGGTCTACAAGAAGCTCTCCATACAAGCTTGTGTACGAGAAAGAAGTAGTTCTACCTATATCACTCGAGTTGCCAGCATTGGAACTCATGAAATAGTTGGAACTAGCTGAGTTTGAACCCATGGAGGTTAGATATGTAGAATTAATGGAGCTCTAAGAAATTAGAGAGCATGCAGCCCAAGCAATAGATAAGGATCAAGCCTTGATCAAGAAGACTTTTGATAGGAAATTCAAGGCTAGAACCTTCCAAATTAGAGATCTAGTGTTGAAATGGGATGCAGCTCGTGCAAATCTAGGAAAGCATTCCAAGTTCGATGCCATTTGGAGTGGCCCGTACATGATCATTGAATGCAAAGGTAGCAATGCCTTCTGACCAGCTAAGTTGGATGGTGAAGAGTTGCAGATTTTGGTCAATGGAATCTATCTCAAACATTGCTACTAGAAAGATAGCTTCTCACCCTTGTAAATATTAATTTAGAATTTCTATTCCTCTAAGTGCTTATGCACATGGTACTACTATTAGAATAGTTTTTTATTTCCCTAAGTGCTTGTGCACATGTCCTATTGCTTCTAGTATGTGCATGTTTGTAGTTCATCGAGCTCCTGGAAAATAATTTATATCCACAGGAGAACCAGCTCAACAAATGTTTCAATGGCTCAAGGATACAGGTTTTCAAATTTCAAATCAGCTGAGAGATTATCAAACAGACTCCATGCCTAATGGATTGCTACAAGCAGCTGGCCATTCTTCATCTGGCACGCAGATAACCCCGCTGAGTCACCAAAAATTTTATCCAAAATTCACCCCTCAAGGTAATTTTGATAACATGCATCAAATTCTTCAGTCCCGAACAAGTAGATTGATTCAAGGCCCGAAATCATGTTTTTGGGGCCCCATCGGCTTCTCTCTAACTCTCCCATCCAAGAAAAAATCCCAGCAAGTTAGAAAAATGGAAAAAATGCAAAAGATAATGTTGCAGGACTATTTTAAAGCATTTCGGGTCTGAAGGGTGCGGATCGTACCAGTGTGGGTCGTACCAAGGTTTGTCATACCAAGTTTGGGACCAAAAAGGGGAAGAAAATAAGCTAAATTGGAAAAAATTTTCCCAGGCGGTCCACGAGATAGTTGGGATGTCGGGACGCATGAGACGCAAAAAGGTGAAACAGCCGCAAGCAATAAAAATCATCAAGTTTTTTTGTTTCGCGCGGTTTGGGACAGTCGGGACAAAAGTACGTGTGGGACACACAAAGGTGAAAAAGACGCAAAAGGGAACAAGGAAGCCCAAATCATCCGATGCAGGAGAATTCATTCAGGACAGCCGGGACACGCGGATCCAATTTTGCCGAAATAGCTACAGCAAAGAAGAAAAGTCAACGTTTGACCTGTGAACTTCAAACGACCATAACTTTTGACTCCGAGCTCCGATTTTCACAAAACTGGACTTTCTGGAATGAGAACAACGTCCTCTATGCCAAAAAAACTATATTTATTATTTTTAACGAGGTTATGTATATTTAAATAAAAGAAACATATTCGGCTCCAGTCAGTTAATGCTCATTCCTGTCAAATGACAGAAAACCCCTGCCATACCCAAAATAGCTACCCGCACTCAAAAGGTAATAACTTTTTCATTTCTAAATAAAATCACACAAAATTTGTACCATTGGAATCTTGGCTCCAAGACCAATGCACAACAATCAAGAAATTCTAGATTTGATGAGAAATCGGTGGGGATTTTTCAAAAAACTTGGCCGGGTTCATAACAATGTTTTATTTGGTTGTTGGGAGTGCAATTAAGAGGCATGGTCACCATTCTTTCTCTACTGCAGCACCTGGGATAGTATGGGGATCCTTTTGCAAGTAATATACAATCATTTTACTCCATTTAATGTCTCTTACAAGTGGTTGAAGGATAGATTTCAGGATTTCCATTTTCCCTTCTCTCTCTCTTCTCATTTTTTCTATAAATTGGAGTGTTGGGCTCATTGTAAGGGGGGGAGTTTTCAGATAGCAAAGCTCTGTCAAAATCACTTTGTGAAGCCAATGTGTTGTAGGCCCTTGTAGTGGACTCCTTGCATGGTGATCCAGACCCTTATCTTGTAATAGATTGAACTGTGCATATCATGAAGCAATAAAATACAAGTTTGTGGATGTATCTTCCCCTGCTATGTTTTCTTGCATTCTTCTTGCCCCTACAATCTTGATTACAAGAATATTTTGTCTACTTTATGTTCATGTAGGAATCTATTATCATTTTGTATGTTTGAAATGTTGTTGTGAATGCATTTTTGCTAGATCATGGAGAACTGTCATCACCACTTCTAATGTGCACTTTGCTTCTGTATCTCACACATTGAAAGGATACTCTCACACACCCTCCTTTTCTGGTGTATCACCACTCTAGTGTAGGCTTTCATTTTATGCATTCTCTCTCCCTGGTCCCTTGGAAAGTTAGATTAGAATAGTTAGTTTACTCTGCATTAGAGTAGATTGTGGCAGGTAGTTTAGGAGCAAGAACCAGCTCTCTAGAGGTCTATCTCAAGTAGCAAGTCCCACAACTTGGAGATAGTACCCATGTTATCCAATCACACCGTGAGTTCAAATATATGCACTTGTATTTACATAGGGGTGCTGTGATTCGGTGATAACACATAGTTCTGGTCATCTTTTAGCAAAAGTATTAAGTGTCGTAATTTGCTCATTTGTCATCTCTAGTACCTAACTAGGGAACCTAGGGTTTATACTGAGGGCGCCCATGGGCGCCCCAGTCCATTGATTTTGGGTGCCCTATTTTCTGTGATGTTCTTGCATTTAATTTCATTATTCAAGGTTGGTCACTACGGTTTTATGGTCTCATTCACCTAAGTGTTATTCAACATATCGGTGCCATTAGTGTCAAAATTTGAGCAACAGATCCCTATATAAGCATAACATACTCACCACATTATAGTGCGGATTATCTACTATGAAGAGCTAGTTACTACTAAGTAAAAGGACTGCATGTGGGAATCTTCTACATCTACATCACACAAGCACAGGGGGAAAGGGTTGTATTATTTCTATTCCATCCACCATTTGACATTTTACATCTAGTTATTGCCCCCTACTTCTACGTCATTGATGTTAGGGAACCATATGCACACAATTGCACACACAAGCACATAGAACTAAATTGGGTCTGGAATGTAGTGTAATGGCTTTGTTGTAAGTTCACCATTGTGGTAACTAAGATCAATCCAACCCCTTCATTTGAATCTTTATTTTTTTAGGGATTTGATGCTTTGTATGGGATTTTACAGGTGGATCATCATCACACAGCTACAACAACATGAGCAAGCTTATTGCGAAAATATAGCGACTAGGACAAAGGTATTACAGAAGGCTTGCAACATTGCTAGAACCAGATATGGAGATTCTCTACAAACTAGAGCACCCAGGTATTATAGACCAGGGTGCCCATAGGCACCGCACTACAGCTGGGTGTTCTGATCTATAGAGAATCTCAGGATCTGGTTCTGGCAGTGTCACAAGTCTTTTGTAAGACCTTCATCCTGGTCATTATATTGTCACATAAATCTCCCTCATGTCATTGTAGTTGTGTGACGATGATCTATCTGCTAAACCTCATACAAAGAATAAAATCCCTAAGAAAATAAAGATGCAAATGAAGGGTTCAGACTGACCTTAGCTATCACAATGGTGGACTTACAACTAAGAGATGCACTACATTCCCGGGTACCCCAGTACAGACAGATCCCCGTGTGCTACAATTTTCTAGAGTCACATACTTCACATTCTTCCCTTGTCCACCTATTACTCACCACAATCCTGTAACACAACGAGGTAAGTAATTATTCAAGTTCGTACTCCTTGTCACTACTATTTCAGTTGTATTACATTTCATTTAAATATTAAATAAAATATGCTAGCACTTACCTTACATTTCACATCAGTTATTCTATTATTTTTACTAGTTAGATTAAATCTAAAATTCTTATTTTAGTTAATAATTTTGGTGAACCCGTATTTTAGAATACCTTTCCCTAGGATCTGTTAGATGGCTAATAATAGTTCATCTTTTTCGCCCATTATGTCTCATGTTAGTATCAACCCTATTTACGATGAGGTTATCATTGCTAAGCTCAAATATCTCTATGATTCTCCCATTACTACACTTAATTATGTCAAACAACAACTTCAAGATGGCTTATAACAAGTTCTTACTATCTTTAAAGATTCTCCATTAGGCATTAGTATTGTTGATGATCCAATAACTTTTACTCATTATACACCATGTTATATGGGTACTTATGACCCACCTTCTAATCATTCACATGAAACATTAGATGATTCTCTAATTGATTACTTATTTGGTATTTATGCTCACTCACCTGTGCATACTAGTTCTACTTCTACTCCAACCATTGATATACTTCCTTCTCATGCTTCATTTTAACATTTTTTCTCGTGATACATTCTCTCCTAGTTTACATACTCCTTCATATTATGTAGATGATCCTATTGACAATGTGCTTAGTGAAATTCTCATTTTTTAAACTTTATCCAATAATGGTGAGGCACTGGATATTTATGACTCTCCTTATTTCCATATAGTCCAAATGTGCCTCACCTCCTCCACTGTCTATCTTCTTCAGAGGTTTGCGTCTAGCACTATACATGAGTCATCACCATCTATCACTTCTTCCTCTCCTATTGTTTCATCTCCACTTGATATATCACCTATGTCTTCATAGTCAATATTATTCTATAGATGTATCTCCATCAGTCATCCCATCGATTAAGGATGTTTTTGATGTTAGTCCTACTATTTTTGTGGATGTTCCATCTATATCTCCTACTATATCTTCTTTGGCACCTACTACTAGTATGCCCTTAACATCAGATTTTTCTCCATCACCTTTGAAGATCCCTATGATCACTCATAATGGCAAGCTACAACCACTCAACACTTTAGTACAATCTTCCACAATTCCTTCATAGGATATTCTCTCTCTCATGTATGTCGTAGGATAATTGCAATCTTAGGTTCAGTCCCTCACTTTAAAAATCAAGGCCTATTATGCTTCCATAAACAATAATTCATTGTATGGAAATCCGGTCCCTAAGAAGATTCATAATTTAGAAATTTCCTCATGAGTTCACCATGCCTAATTTAACATGTTGTGATGGCATGGGTGACCCTCATGCTCATCTTTTATATTATCGTATTATTATTGCCTCTTCCTCTTATGATAGATTATTACTCAAGGCCTTTTAGCTACAGTCTTAATGATGAGGCACTGCAATGATATAATCACCTCCCCTTTGGATTCGTTAGTACTTTCTATGACATGGAGGATGCTTTCCTCCATAATTTTATAATCAATAATGGCCCTAAAGTCACTTACGAATCGATTATCAACTCTACAACAAGGATCCATTAAACATGTCAAGGATTATATTTTACTCTTCAATGCTTATTTGGACCAGCTCATATTTCAACCTATAGATCTTGAGAAGCAATTTATTTTCTATGTCAAGGCCTTATTCCTCCACTCAAGCAAATGATTAAAATATGGTACATGTGATTCATTTATCCTCCTATGTTATAAGGTCATTGACTTAGAGCAAGATCTTCTATCTACACATATTACAAATCCTCCACACATTGTTATGGTTGTTTCGTCCTCTATTTCTACATCCCATTACCTTTGGTTGAGCATCCTACACAATCTCAACCTTTTCCTAAAAATCAAAGAAAACAATCTCAACCTACTTCACCACAAAATCATACTCCTCTATTTGTCTCTGTGAAACACTACCCCTACCACCACTCCACCTAGGTTGCACGGAAACCTTTGCACTTCTCTCATCACACTCGACCACATGATATGATGTGAGTATTAATCAATGAGTGGTTAATTCACCTACCTTTAAATCATCATCATCTGTAATACCGATTATCATGTTAGTGTGACCTAAATTATTACAACTACCATTGTATCAACAACCATAGAGATAATGTTTGTCTCACCCTTCAGGATAGATTACACCAGCTAGAGGATCAAGGCATCATCCCCTTTGTCTATCACTTGCATGAGAGATCCATCTCCCCTCTACCACATCAAAGAGCTTCTATTACAGTTGAGTCTTCTTCTCTATTTGATACTCAGGTTGAGGCTTAGCCACCACCGCATCCATACACTAATGTACCATCGCATCCACCTCATTTATCACATTTGCATTATCCACCGCATCATGTCACTATACCACATTGGTCTCAACAATATTCCACCTTTTCACATTCAGTCGTTGCCCCATATGACATTCAGTTTGGTTCATACACTCATGTTACTTCCATTCCACATACTTCCACCACTTCACGCTAATTTGGTCTCTGGTAGGTGATTATTATCACCTTATCCCCCAATGAAGCACTTTTGTTCTTACGGTTCTTACATGACTCTTGAGGGACTTCTCTAATAATCTTTCATCACGCACTTCTTCATTCATCTAGTGCACCTCAATCATTTCCCGATGACACACTCTTTCTTTTCATGGTTCATTCTTGACTGTTGATGGATATTAACTCGATGAACTTACTCATTCATACACTAGGGGGCATCACTACTTCCCCCATACCATTCATAATACTAATATTCTATGATCACATTTTATTACTATGGTATACATTCATAACAACGTGTTAGTTCAATCGTTAGACATCACTTCTTTTTACTATAATCATCGTGTTAACTATGCATCACACATTCTATTTACTAAACATTTCATTTTAGCTCATCACATTGTGTTTCTCCTTATTTTTTGAATATTACATCAACTAACATTAACAAAATACCAAAACATCACATACATTCCAACAATAATCACCAAATCATCGATACGACAAAAACAATATGCTCAATCATATATCAATCATAGGAGTTCATACATCACAAGTACATTAATCACTGGAGAAAACTACCCTACATCATATACAATCATAACTCATCATTGCTATCACTCTTGGGTACTATGAGATCCCTAGAAATAGATGCCTCACAACCAACTCAGTGCCACTGTTCATGGCCTCGATACCTCTCCACCTACCTCCATAATAAGGTGTTCTTTGTTGAATGCTTATAAAACTACCACTGTAATTCCACATATCGATCAAACATGTCATGCACTAGCAGACCTCCACCTACCACCTCTCTAGCTCGACAAGTCTCCTCCCATATCTCTTCCCTCTCAAATAACAATACGGCACATGTGGTTGCTGCCACCACCATAAGCTCAAATAAATGTGCATGCTCACCTGCGATATCGTCCACCCTCTCAAGTATACCATTGCTAAGAACTTCGGTTGACACATTGCACGTCAAGGTACGGATGGATGTTTTGACTATCAATGACCAATACGCATCACCTACCAAAAAATGTCAACACATTAGACAACTATCACTTCAAACAAAAACCAACAACAACATACATAACATAAACACATCTAGATACTCACATTCTACTATAGTTGTTGCTATGGGGTTAGGGACGTGAAATTTCCCACTCCTCTTCCACCTACATATGGTAACCCTGCTTGATCTACAAATAATGGGAACAATAATACCCATCGATGCACTGCTCACAATGCACGGTACTCCTTATCACTACCAGCATCATAGGCATCTACCACCTCTATCATGACATCTACCTCATCTAGACTAGGAGGTGCTAACTACTTAGTTATGGGTCCTAGTTTGGTCATAGCCCTCCTCGATGCTCAAATAGCTCTCAACCATATATATGGATCTAGGGCACATCCTGATCCATACCAAATTTAAGAGCTCTACCACTCCTTGAAATTTATCCACCTGGAAGATCTCTATCACTCCTAGAAATCTATCCTACAACCACATCATCCTCTAAATACATCGTAGCTCTATGACATCCTCAGGCCATCCTCCATAGTCATGGTATGGCATCTATGTAATTGACTGAGGTCCCATCCTATCTATCAGGGCCTTATAGGTATCAGTATCCATCTTGCACCTATGAATGTTAACCCACCTCTGCGTATATATCTCAGGCCTATCCCACTCTCCTCGTGGGCCCCCAATTGATCTAAATACTGCTATATGCTCATATGCCCTCACATGCAACAATGACGTGGATCATATCCCACCGCTGTGATCATCATGAGTGAACTAATACAAATCTTTGTATGGATTAGGATGAGTACAATGAGTAGTTACTACATTGATAGATATATTACTTCTCAATGCATTTCCCAGTAGATCCTCGAGTACTTATCTTGACATGGAAGAAGTATTTCTTAGACATTTTATTTCTAATAATTGACCTAAAGTTACATTTGAGTGTTTTCCTTCTTTTCATCAAGGAAAGAATGAACCTCTTTCTAATTACATATTATGTTTCAAATCTTACATGTATCATTTACTTTATGTTGGTGAAATAATTTTTCATGTGGGAAAATTGTTGGTTCCTGCCAACGGTCACTAGGCTAAGCCTTTTTTTCTTGTGCATGGGGAGGCTCCCATTATTTAATGTAAACTACTTACAAGATAAGGGGTGGCTAATAGGTCGGGGATCACAAACAAAAAAACCACTGAACCTGTGGCAAAGAGCTCCTACAAAGTACAAGGGAGGAAATTGCAACAAAGGGAGGTAAATAGGAGTTGAAGGAACAAGGAAATATGGTTAATGTTGTGAGTAGGAACTATCATATTCTCACAAATAATAAACAAAGTAACATTCAATTAGAAGAACACAATAATGAAAATAATGATAAGACATAATAAATCATAGACACAAAATTCCATTAATTCATTTATTAAAGGCATAAACACCTTTCTTGGTTTTACAAGGTTTTCATGTATGCAAAGTTGGGAAGAGAGGGTAGAGAAACATAAGAAACAAAATAAAAGCATTTTAGATTTTATTTCTTGATGTATAACTGGTAATCTCAACAACATACATTCAATCAACAATTGTTAACCCCTTTAGAATGGAGAAACCATTCCAATTTATAACATCTCGTACCATCCTCCTCTATCCGAAGGCATATATATCATGCATCTTATAAAAGATGCCTACACCTCCTCCCTCCCCTATTATAGATGAAGCAATGACCACCGTTATAAAATTTCACAAGTGTAGAACACTAGACCTCAAAATAACATCTAGATTGATATGAGCCTCGGTACATGTCTGAGTCCCCACAAAGTACCATCTTGCAACTCACATCTGCCTATCCATGTACTCTAATGACATCACCTGAACCATCTTCCAAACAATCAGAAATCGTAGTATATGATAAACATCCTCCAACGTCACAGTCATCACCCATGTAGGTAACTAGAAGGTGCATGTATCTACACACCATCTATCACATAGTGCAGTCAACATAGGCATATTGTGGGCCTCATCCCCCATATGTTTTATGTGTTGTAGGCCGAAATGGTTCATCACATCCCAATCTTGATCTGACAAACCCAAACCTAGCAATGTGCTCAAATGGAAACCCCCGCAGAACTCCCTCGAGTGGATATCTCTCTACACAACACAAAACAACAACAAACACAACATTAGAATACTTTACAAGTACAAATAGACTCACATACCATGTTACTACACATTATAAACTTTATTTCCACCGTTCTTGGTTAACTACATAATTTATGGACCAGAGCGCCCAAATTCAAGACTGGGGTGCTCAGGAGTAGGACACTAGCACCCAGTTTTGGGCACTCCTGTCCTAGGGGTTACTAGTGCTCTCACTGCTATTGTCCAGGTCCAAAATGCTGAGAAAATTAAAATTCTCATTTTTTTTAAAAATGACTCGTACATCATACATTTTTCAAAAAACATGTTACTTATCAACTCTGTGGTAGTGCGTGACGTTACGATGGTCACCACTCTCTCAAATCAACTAGGATGTGTTGCTCTCACTTGTGACATTTTCAATAACCTCGTACTCACTCTCACTTGTGCAACTGATAAATAAGGTGACTAATGGATTTTTCACCTTACTATTTATAGTTCCTTTTTCGCCTACATTAGTATAGTCATTATTTTAGACACATTTCCTCTATTAATACAAACTACACCATTTTGACCATATCTTGAACATTTTAACTCCGATTTACACCCCGTTTGTGCTATTATTTTCAAAATTACACGTACCACCATACTGTACATATTTTGTGTATATTATCTCACTTTCAAATTATTTTTCATTCGAATTATCCACATTCTCATGATTTTAACCACTTTCTACATATATCGTGATTACTTTCGGCTTAGTATTCGCTCTTCTTCTCATCACTTCCCCATTCACTGAAAGGGAGGGAATATCATCGGGATCATCCTATAATCACCCTTATATAACCATGCATTCAAAAAAAAACCAATGTGACAATTTCAAAACATTTACTAATCCACGATGTGACATTTCACCATTCATCCCCCCTAATGACCTAATATGGGGGCAACAAAATGTGCAAAAAATTTCTATGTGAAAATATCATTATTTCCCCCTAAGGACCAACTTGGGAGAAGCAAGCGTTAAGGATATTTCCATATGATCATTCACCAACTTCTATTAATTCCCCCTAATGACCTAATCTTGTCAAAATTAGCATAAAATCTCTCCATGAGTAACTAATCAAAGTAACCAATCAGTCAATCAATTAGTTCGTTGAACAGTAAAAATTATATAATTTAATTAGTACAAGTTCAAAACACTTCGGCCTCTGAGATGACCTAACTTACGAGTTACATGCGGCCTCCTAGATCACCTAACTTAGGATATTACACTCACTGCTTTCCCTGATGACCTAGCTTGGGAAAATTAATCTGCATTCTGCGCTTTCTTCCAGATGACCTAACTTGGATGAAATATCCCTTGCGGGATATTTCTTAAAAATGCACAAAATATTGAAAACTTGCAGCCAAATAAATTATTGATTTATGTAAATTTTTATAGTAAGGGTAGTAACTAAATAAAATCAATATATCCCAAGATATCCACTCGAATCACTTGAGAATTTAAAGAGAGCTTTATATTATTATAGAGGACATAATAAAACTATTTTTGGGAATTTTAGACAAATCAAACTGTTTCCAAAAATTACAAAATGCCCTAGGTGGCTGGAAAAATTCAAAGGTTCGTGACCCTCTAAATACAAAAGTAAAAAAAGGGTCTTTGGAAATAAAAATGATAGATATAGGAAATAGTATTTCCACCTTCAGATCTGAAAGCAACCAACTGGAAAACCCCCAAATAACAGATGCAAGTCACCTCACTTGGAATGGGGTTGGAAAATTATGGGGGTGCCTTCAACGTGTTGCCATGCCAAGCCCAAATGGCTATCATAAGTCTGATCTGGAACCCCTATGATTATCTTCCCGAAATGCCCCCAAAAATCCTCAAAACCCTTCCTCTGAACCCTATGGTAATATCTCTGTAGCATGGCCCAGAAAGCAGCTCCAAGACGACAGACTAGGGTAGATATCTCACTACTAAAGAATTCCCTGCTAGCTAGGGATGGGTCTCTCACCTCCAAAGCTAGGGTCCCTGTGGGATTTGACTCCACAAGTTGTAGAAGCGCAACAGCAACAACTGCACAAGAAGGAAGCTAAAAGTATGTGAAAAAAAGGTGCCCTTTCTTCCTCCCCCGGCTCCTTTTATACTCCACCTTGGAAAATGATCCCCATAACCCTAGGCACATTTCATTCCATGGAGGGGCCAATAAAATAGGACTAACTATATATACTTTTCTCCTTTGTGAGTCGTCATGTCTAAAAGTGACCCCCCAAATGCAAAAATGGGATATTAAAACTGCGAGGCCCCTTCCCAAAAACTTCCAACATCCACAACCCCCTGGATCTGACCACATTTTGGACTCGACTCGGCCCTTGGGCCATTTGGCATAGGAAAAAGGGGACATTACAGAAAGGGGGCATTACAGTCCCCTCTTCCCAAATTTTTCTTGTCCTCAAGCAAATGCAAATTTGGATACTGTAAAATTTGCTCCCCCTCCCAAGTAGCATCCTTAAGTGGCAGTCCCTTCCATCGCACCAAATACTTAGTGATTACTCTGCTCCTGAGCCCCCTCTGTCTCATTTCAATAATGGATTCTGGTTCCAGTACCAACTTCCATTCCTTTTCTAGTGGCAGTATCTCTATAGATGGTACAATACGCGATCCAAGTGCCTTCTTAAGCCATGAAACATGGAAGATATTATGTATCTTACTATGCTTCGGTAGCTCTAGCTCATATGTCACTTCCCTGACTTGATGAACTACTCGATACGAACCATAAAATCATGGTTTCAATTTCTCTGTACCCTTCTACTTCAGTGAGGACTTCCTATATGGCTGTAAACGCAGGAACACTAGATCCCCAACCTCAAAATACCTCTCTGTCTTGTTCCAATCTACATATACCTTCTATTGATTATGTGCCTTCTGAAGATTCTCTCTTAGAGCCATTAGAATATCCTAGTTCTCCTATAATCAATCTCAAGATTTGGGAGCTCGGCTATCTAGTAATACCAAATCTACAAATGTCCTGGCATCGTACCCATACAAAGCTTGGAAAGGGTTCATTCCTATGCTCATCTTATAGGTGGTATTGTAGCAATACTTGCCCATGTGTAACCATTTAATCCATGCCTGTTGGTGTCTTGTTACATAACTCTGCAAGTAGCCTTCTCTCCATTTATTGACTATCTCTGTCTACCCATTTGTCTGTGGGTGGTAGCTAGTGATAGGAGTCAACTTTCTACCTGCTAGTCTGAAGATCTCCTGCCAAAAGGTGCTCATGAAGATCTTTTAACTATCACTAACAATGTTTTTAGGTAACCCATGTAGCCTAAAAATACTGGTATAGAAGATCCGGGCCACATCCACTTCCTCATGCCCCTTGGGCAGGGAAAAGAAATGAGAATACTTAGTTAACCGAAAAACTACAACATAAATGCAAAAATTCCCATGCACCAAGGGAAGCCCGGTGATAAATTCCATAGATATGCTTTCCCATTTCTGTTCGGGAATGGGGAGAGGTTGAAGTAATCCTACTGGGAAAGAACGCTCAGATTTAGTTTGCTGGAAAACCATACACTCTCTGACATGATTAAGGACATCGCCCTTCATTCCCTTCCATGAAAATATTTCCCTTATGAATCTATAAGTTTTTAAATACCCAGGATGTCCAGCTATTGGTTTATCATGTACTACACAAAGGATCTTCTCCTTCATTTTAGATCCTGGTATAAGGAAAATCCTATCCTTGTAGAAAATGAAATCATCCACTACTCTGTATCGGTCATCCTATATAATACCATCCATGATCTCATAGGAAAACTAGTTTTTGGAGTACTAAAAATGTATATGAGCCTTCCAATCCACTGAAATCTCAAACATAGAACTAATCATAGCAGTGAGATAAGGCCTCCTAGATAAAGCGTCAACAACAATATTATTCTTATCTCTAGTGTACTCTATGTCAAAGTCATAGGTTTGCACCTTATTCATTGATCTTTGTTGGTGATTGTTAAGCTCTTTCTGTCTCAAGAATAACCTCAAACTGTTGTGATCCGTACGAACCATGAATTTATTGCCCATAAGGTACTGTCTGAATTTGGCCAAGGCATGCATAATGGCCAACATATCCTAGTCATAGATTAGATACCCTCTCTCCACGGGTTGCAATTTCCAACTCTCATAGGCAATGGGATGCCAATCCTACATGAGAACTACCCTAACACACTCTCTTGATGCATCACACTCTAGAATGAATGGGCGGGAGAAGTTTGGTAATACAAGGATGAGACACGAACTCATTACCTCCTTGAGGTGGTCAAAAACCTGTTATGCACCATCTGACCAAGCAAAATCCCCCTCTTGGTCAAATCGGTCAATGGAGTAGTCAACCGAGATAAATTCTTCACGAACCTCCGGTAGTATGTGCACAATCCCATGAATCCCCTCAATTGTGTCAATGTCTAGGTGGCGTCCAATCCAAGATTACCTGTATCTTTTCTCTATCTACCTTCATTGTACCCCCGCCAATTACATATCCCAAGTATATAAGTTTGGTCATGCCGAACTCACACTTAGAGGCTTTCGCATATAATGAATTAGCTTCTAATATCCCCAATATCTCACCCAGGTTCCTGATATGGTCCTCCCAAGTCCTGTTGTAGACTAAAATATCATCAAAGAAAACCAATACAAACTTCCACAAGTGGTGGTTGAACACATGATTCATGCAGGACTGGAATGTAGTTGGAGCATTAAAAAATCGAAAAGGAATCACTAAGAATTCAAAGTGACCGTAATGGCATCTGAATGTTTTCTTATGCACATCTGGCTCCGTAACTTTGATCTGATAGTATCAAGAACACAAATCTATTTTTGAAAAATAGATTACACCATGTAGCTCATCCAGCAACTCATCAATGCATGGTACGGGATAATTTTTCTTTATTTTATTTTTATTCAAGGCCCAGTAGTCCATACACATCCTCAGGTTGCTATCCTTATTCTTCACCAAAACCACCGAAGAAGCAAAAGGGATGGAACTCGGTCTAATATGCTCCATATCCATGAGCTCCTATATAGTCTTCTCAATCTCATCCTTAAACCATTTGGGGTGATGGTAAGGATAAGTGACCACTGGTCTAGCATCCTTGAGCTCAATCACATGCTCAAATCCCCTATTTGGAGGTATGCCTTGAGGTATGTCACCAAACATGTCACTATGTCTATCCAGTAGGCCCTGTATATCCACATGGTACTAATGTTGTCTATCCTTTGATTTATTGGTCAAAACCAAATAGTGTACTATCCAATCCACTCTATCATGCCTATAGATCCTCTCGATCCTCTTGGTCATAACAAATCAGGGTGCCCCTAAAGATAAGCCCCTCAAGATCACATTCCTACCTTCAGACTTAAACTTCAGCTCCATCATCTAGAAGTTAATCTGAAACTCACCAAGGGAATGGAGCCACTATATCCCAAGAACTATGTTGGTCTCTCCAATACCAACAATATAGAAATCATTGGTAACTCTATAGTTACCCATCGTGATGCTCAATTGGGGAACCTGTCGTGTGCATCTCATAGAATATCCATTGGCTACAACCACGTTGAAGCCCTAAAATTCCTCTGTCTGTAACCCCCGCCTCTCAACCAATGAGGCATCAACAAAGTTGTGGGTTTCCCCACTATCAATGAGTACCACCAATCATTGTCCCTACAAAACTCTCCTAACTCTGAATGCCTTGTACCTCGAGGTACTAGATAAGGTGGTGATAGTCTCCTAGGGGAAAGTCTTGTTATCCTGCTCCACACCCACACTATCTAATGCCTCATCATCATCATCCTCTAATGGTTGTATGTCTAACTCCTCGTCACCATTACTCTCCTCAAATACCTCTATGTATTGGTCCCTCCCTCTACCCTTGCAATCATGTCATGGGACCCAAGGTGTGCGGCAATCAAAACATAGTTTCTTTCATCTCAATTCCTCCCTATCCTCACTAGCTCCGAATGGTCTCTAGGCTATATCTTTCCTAGGTGGAGGTACCTTTGGCTGTGAACCCCCAGTTCTTGAAGGAAAACCCTTAGACTGCACTCGAGGTGGAAACCTCAACTTAGGAGTGGATAACTCTAGGTCACGATTTCTCCTAATAGCCTCATGCAACAAAGAAGGCTCAAATGCCCTCACAAATACAACGAGAGCATCTGTCAAACCTGTTGTGAATAGGGAAATCAACCTCACCTCTTCACAATCAGTTACCATGACCGATAGTCTTTGAAAATTGGTGATATACTGATCCATGAAATCAGTCTACCTCAGATGAGTCAACTCTATAAAATATTTGTCGGGGTCCCTCTTATCAAATCTGCTCACTAGCCTCTTTGCGAACTCTGCATAAGTTGTGATGTATATGTGTCCCTATGTAATCAGCCCATGATGCCACCAATCATGAGCATATCCCTCTAGATGCAATATTGTAAACTTAATTGCATCTTCCTCATGCATAGGATTTAAGTTGAAGTATGTCTTCAACTTCTACTCCCAAGATTGTGCAGTACACTTCTTAGAACCATCAAAATGTGGAACAAAAATCTTTCCCAACCTCCTTTCCATCTCTGGTACCTGTGCTTGGTAATCTCTCCTATGCCTACTATCAATATTCATTTTGCAATATTCCTGGAATGGCATGTTGTCACGAAAGCCATCACTTAAGGTCTGGTACCTTTCCCAAAAAGACTCCTCATCTACAATATCCCCTGGCTGCCATACCTATGAAACTTCTAGATCCTTCAAGAAAGAAGGTTCATGAGACCCCAAAGGCTTGGTAGAAGAATGGGGGGACCACTATCCTGAATGTCCACCCTCACCGCTTTGACCATATTGTCCCTTGTTGCTATTTTCTCCTCTTTCCGCATGAGTATAAAACATGTCCTGTAATAATCTCCTAGTGAGTTGGCTCAAATAGAGATTGGTAGTTTCCTACTGCTTTACCATGTTGGTGAACAATTATTTCATCAGCTCTACTCCTATATCCTCACTGTCTATGTCCCCCATCTTTCAATCCCAACAGGCTGGAAAAATAGCTTCTCTGATACCACTAAAATATCCCTTGTGGGATATTTCTTAAAAATGCACAAAATATTGAAAAGTTGTAGCCAAATAAAATACTGATTTATGCATATTTTTACAATAAGGGTAGAAACTAAATAAAATCAATATCTCCCAAGATATCCACTCGAATCACTTGAGAATTTAAAGAGAGCTTGATATTATTATAGAGAACATAATAAAACTATTTTCAGGAATTTTACACAAATCAAACTATTACTTGAAAATTACAGAATGCCCTAGGCAGCTAGAAAACTTCAGAGGTTCGTGACCCTCTAAATACAAAATAAAAAATAAGGATCTTTGGAAATAATAATGACAGATATAGGAAATAGTATTTCCACCTTCAAATCTGAAAGCAGCCAACTGAAAAACCCCCAAATAAAGGCTACAAGTCACCTCGCTTGGAATGGGGTCAGAAAATTATGGAGGCACCTTCAACGTGCTTCCACACCCAGCCCAAATGGCTTTCATAAGTCTGATCTTGAACCCCTCTGATTATCTTCCTGAAATGCCCCCAAAAATCCTCAAAACCCTTCCTCTAAACCCTCTAGTAATATCTTTGTAGCACGGCCCAGAAAGCGGCTCCAAGACGACAGACTAGGGTAGATCTCTCATTACTGAAGAATGCCCTGCTAGCTAGGGACGGGTCTCTCACATCTGAAGCTAGGGTCCCTGTGGGATTTGAATCCACAAGCTGTAGAAGCGCAATAGCAGCTGCTGCATGAGAAGGAAGCTAAAAGTATGTGAAAAAAAGTGCCCTTTCTTCCTCCCCCAGCTCCTTTTATACTCCACCTCAGCAAATGAGCCCCATAACCCTAGGTGTATTTCATTCCATGGAGGGGCCAATAAAATAGGAGTAATTATAGTTACTTTTCTCCTTTGTGATATGCCATGTCTAAAAGTGACCCCCCAAACACAAAAGTGGGATATTAAAACCACTGGGACCCTTCCCAAAAACTTTCAGCATCCACAGCCCCTAGGTCTGACCACGGTTTGGACTCGACTCGGCCCTTGGGCCATTTGGCGTAGGAAAAAGGGTACATTACATTGGAAACCTTCCTATATTTTTTGTTTGATTCCATATTACCTAACTTATAAGCCTTCACATTATGGTGACACCCATGGAGTGGGGGTAAGAGTGCCTTTCCTATACCACTCCTAAATGGGTCAATTGTTTGATTGAAAATTTCTGGATCCAAGAACCAAAAATATTTGATTTGAGTCCATTTGTAGCAGCTAGAACTTGAGGATGTAGTTAGAGATTGGAGAATAACACACTTTCCTCCCTACACTCTTCCTCTGGAAAAAGCATGCCCAAATCCACTAGTTGATTATTCGTATACATGCGTTTGGGTTGGGAATTGATCACTCCCTTCCCCATCTCATCATCATTTTACAACACTACCATCATCACATTCATTTGACACATTTCATCATGACATAATTCTTTTTGTTACATGGACTAACCTATTGATCCATGCTTCGACACGCTATATGGTTCTTTTGGCACACTTCTACTACACATTTGTAGGTTATACTTTAGCATGGGCATCTCCATATTTCTCTCAGGTATGCATCTTTATCTAATTTATGTTACTGAGCCTCCACTCACCAACATAAAATGGGGGAAAATGTAATCACAAAATAAAGCACTTACTACTACATTTTTTCCACCAAGTATGTTATTTTATATATGAATTTCACATAAGAAAAGTGTTCACTAATGGCTCATCCCCTAGTTCTTTTCATCACTTAGTCTTCATATTCATTTGTCTTACATAGTCGTCAGCTGTCTACATAGTTTTGGTCATCTTTTAACAAGTATTAAGTGTCGTAATTTGGTCGTTTATCATCTCTAGTCCCTAACTAGGGAACCTAGGGTTATACTAGGGCTCTCATGGGCACCCCAGTCCTTGATTTTGGGTGTCCTAGTTTCCAATATGTTTGTATTTAATTTCATTATTCGAGGTTGGTCCCTACAATTTTATGGTCTCATTTGCCTATGTGCTAGTCGACATGTCATGCCATTAGTGTCAACATTTGAGCAATATATTCCTATATAAACATAGCATACTCACCACATTATACGTGGACTATCTACTATCAAGAGCTAACTACTACTTAGGAAATCCTAAGGTAATACATTTAGGAATCTTCTACATCTGCATCACACAAGCATAGTGGGAAAGGGTTGTATTCTTTCTATTCCATCCACCATTTACATTTTAAATCTATTTATTGCACCTACTTCTACGTCATTGACACTAGGGCACCTTAAGCACACAATTACACACACAAGCACACTGAACAACATTGGGTCTGGAATGTAGTGAATCTCTTAGTTGTAAGTCCACCATTGTGACATCTAAGGTCATTCCAACCCCTTCATTTTCATCTTTATTTTCTTATAGATTTGATGCTTTTATGGGGTTCAACAGGTATATCATCGTCACGTAGCTATAGTGACACAAGCGAGCTTATTGCGATAATATAGCGACCAAGACCAAGGTATTACAGAAGACTTACGACACTGCTAGGACCATATCCTAAGCTTCTCTGTAGACCAGAGTGCCCAAAACACAGACCAAGGTGCCCATAGGCCCCAATACATTCCCATGTGCCCTAGTATAGACATATCCCCATGTGCTACATTTTTCCAGGTTACAACTTCATCTTCTACCTTATCCACCTGTTAGTCATCACAGTCCAACAAAACAAGGAGGTAAGTACTTTTTAAGTTAGTACCCTCATCACTACTATTTCATTTAAATATCAAATAATATTTGTTAGCACTTATTTTACATTTCATATTAGTTATTCTATTATTGTTACTAGTTAGATTAAATCTAAAATCCTTATTTTAGTTAATCACTCTCCTTGAGATCAATAAAAAGGATAAAAAAATAAGTTGACATAGGGGGAAGATATGATCCAATCCACCATTATTATATCATCCTTTAATTCTTTATATAAATGACACAACGAACTGAAATTATGCAAATATAATTCATACACATCATACAATAATAAGAAAGAATAGTAATATGAAATAACATAAGACAAACTATACATATGAATCACAATCAACTAGATATTATTACTTTATAAATAAAAAATCTCTCATAGTCTTTGATAAAGTAGTGAATACATTGCAAATTTCAACACAAGGATCTTTATAGACTCGGAACACTTAGAAACTAATTGGGTAGAGTTTCCTTATATTTAAGAGAATATGGTTTCATTTATGAAACTCATTACATTTATATAAGGAGAGGAAGGAAGAAGGGATAAAAATATGCCA
Organism: Taxus chinensis; assembly: GCA_019776745.2. Lineage (NCBI taxonomy): Eukaryota > Viridiplantae > Streptophyta > Pinopsida > Cupressales > Taxaceae > Taxus > Taxus chinensis. Next base: position 788,957,123 of record CM034146.1, read on the forward strand.
TAAAATATGCCTTTTCGAAGGATATGGACGTCCGAAAGATACTAAGAAGAATAAATTTCCCAAAAATGCCTCTAAGAGCTCTAATAAGAAAGATTCCTTCCTTAGCAAGCCAAAACATATATTTTCCTAGAAGATGAATTTTGAGATGGATATCCATGATTACACAGGAGATTAAGAGAGATAGGTAAACAATGAGCTATTATTTATTTGATAAATCCATTATTATGCTTTTGGGACCACTAAAATTACTCCTTATTTGTTCATAAATTGTTAAAATATCCACTAAATCCTTTGATCTAGTGATTTTTGAGCCACTGAAATAATATTCCATTGAGAAGTGGTTGTGAGATCAAAGAGATCTAAAGGGAAGTAATAAAATATTGATTTGGGTGACTGAAATTTAGAAAACAAATTAAAATAGTCTCCAAATTTATGTCATGAATATCTCTATGATCCCTTAATTATAACCTCTCAAATTTGTCTCAAAAAATATCTTCTCATGAAATTTTTATTGATGTGAAAATAGTCTCAGATCAAAATATATAAGTAAAAGGATAATGCTCAATTGGTATTTAAAATCAAATATATAAATAGATTTTGGCCCTTAAATAAGTTATTTGATCATGAAACAAGATTAAAGGGACCCAAAACCACTCTAATCATGTAGAGATACTCAATAGATTTCCAACGAGATTTATTTTTCCTGATTTGGTGACATGGATCAAAATTTATGGCTATTCAAAGATTTTATGGCCATTTAACATAGTTGATGTTCATAAGGCCATCAAATTTAACCTAAATGTCTCTTTTCATAGGCATCCATCTCTATTTATATATCATGATTTCCTCTTTGTTGCATTGATTTATACTTTTTTGTGCCTTTTTTCCTTGGATATGGAATTTCATTAGGGTGGATCTTTCCTTGGGGCATAAATTTTTCCTTTAGAAATATCTTTGCTCATGGCATATCTTTCCCTAGGGTGCATACTTTATTTGGTACACATATTTTCTTTGGTGTATTTGTCCTCTTCCATGGATTTGTCATTTTCCATGAATTTTTTCATTAGGGCATGGATATTTCCTTAGGGCCCAAATTTTTCTTTGGGAAAAATATTTCTTTGGGGTACAAATTTTCCTTAGGGCACGTATTTTATTTTATGGCTCTCTCCTCCTCCATCGATTTCTCCTTTTCTGTAGATTTTTTTCCCTTGGGGCATGGATATTTCCTTAGAGAAATTATTTCCTTGGGGAAAATATTTTCTTATTTTCAAACTATGATTCCTTTGACCACAAATTTTCCTTTTGGGTGCGTATTTTCTTATTAAATCCAAAATAAGGCAAAAAATGGTTAAGTCCTTTTGATTACCTAGAAGAGTAAGGAGGAAACAAACTAAACAAGTTTGGAATAATTTAAGGCCACCTAACTCTAAAATTTTAATCAAGTTTTCTAAATGAAGCATAGGTGCTCATTTTACAACATCTTGGCAACCTCTAAAGGATATCTACCTACTAAATGAGTGAGATAGATACATTGTGTATCCATTGGGCATGGATTCAACATGAAAACTCTAATAAATTCTCCTAAATTTTCTAAAAATATAGTCCACTCTATAAAATAATTGCAATGTACCAAAATTTTATTTTCCCCAAGATGATTATTAGTTACTTTGATCCCAAGTTCTACTCCCCAAAATAATTCAAGTGATTATAAGATATCAAACAATTCAACAGTTAATCAAAAGATGAGTGGAAGGAATATGGGGAAATTTCTTTTCTTTTTATAGATGGATAGGGTGTTTATAAGACTGCAAGGTCTTTCTCAAACATAACTGAACTGATAGATTGAAATTGCAATTGTTGAAAGTTGAGAGATGTGACCATGGTGACTCAAGGGTGACTACAGATCATTTACCAAAAAAAACTTCTCAGTAGTTTAGACTCAAAAAATGGGTAATACAATTGAAAACATAAATTAGGAGCAACAAACACCCATATTCTAAAACCAAAACATTTAGAAGACACACAACAACAAAAAAAAGGAAACAAAAAAAATAGATTAGGAAACAAAAAATATTTATAGCTATGTACAAGATGAAGGAAATATTTGTAAATAATTCTTGAGGAATATTTCATTCGCTGGGATAGGAAATATTTCACCATCAAGATTTTCTAATTCAAAAGCATTACTCTCCCCACTCTCTGCAATCCAATAAATACCAATCCAAATAACATAAAAATTCTTATGTTTTCCTCGCTTGGAGCAGTCTTCATCCTATTTTAGGACCAAATCCCCTTCTTTTAATTTCTAAGGGTGGGATTTCTTCTTAAACCACTTTTACAAAGGTTATTAGTGGTCTTGCAGTTTGTCTCTAGATTATTCCTTCATTTTTTCTAACTTAACCAACTCAGAAATCCTTATGGTTCTTGCATCATGTTCTTATTATAATTGATAAGAGAACCCCAAAACTAGAAGCTCTAGTGAGATGAGAAACCTGTCTTCTCTCTCATATACAAGCATGAATGGAGAGTTCCCAATAGACTTGTTGGGAATGATTTAATCATCCCAAAGTGTTTTTATTACCTTAGCATGTCATTACCTATGATTTTCTTCCATTATCCTCTTCATAATTATAATCATATTTTAATTTGAATATTCAACAAGGACATTTCCTTGAAGATAATAGTTTTAACGTGTTTTTAAGTAAATACTACATCTTAAGGAAAATTAGTTATTTTGGCTCGAATGAAATCCTTGTAATTTTAATATATAACTACATGGTGGACCCCAAATATAGTCATAATATATTAGAGGAATCCAAAAATGATGTTATTAGTTTCTTATTTTAGTTGCATAACTTCCACCCACCTTGTAAAGTAGTCTGTAGTAGTTAAAACCCAATGATGGCTAACACTTGAAGGAGGGTTCACCATACCAATGAAGTCTAAACACCATTAATAGAAAGTTTGATAAAAAATGATGGGTTTTTTTGCATATACAATTTCACTATATTTTATTTGATAACCCCATCAATAATTTTTCCCCTTTTTGGTCAAACTAGTCAAAATAGTCAAATTTGTCAAAATTATCAAAATTACACATTTTACAAGATCAACTTTTGGGAAGGGTTTCGGGAGCCTCAACGCATTTTAGAAATATTTATTATAGTTAATAGAAAGGTATAAAATTATTCTCTATGATGGTATTATTTAGAAACCATTCTTGGAGCTTTGAGATGGTCTTAGGAAATATTTCTTCCTAGGCACTTTTTGAGAAAAAGGAGTGTGCACGCTTCATTGAAGATCCAAATTCAGCGAAAGGTTTTAGGAGTCTCATGAAGTGTTGGTATATGTTATCCCGTAAAATTGGCAAGGGAAATTTTACAGATAACAATACCGAAAGTTTTGATCCGATCCCTCGTTGAGAATTTCTTGCGTTCAGAACGTTGCAAAATCCCTTCCCGGGAAATCTAGTTTTCCGAACTTAGCCTTTTTTGTTCTTTTTTTGGTCAGGCGCATATAATGAAAATGCAACATCAAATGTTCATGCACCCCCTTTAAATCCTTTGGCACATTTTTTCTTGTGTCGACAGGTGTTTTAGTGCGCCTCTCTATGTTGAGTCTTTCCAGCATGCGCCAAGGCGCGTGCAACTTCCTGTCAACATATCTTTTGTTGCGCCCCTTTTTGGTGCGCCAAGGGCGCACATATTCCTCTGTCGACACCACTTTCGGTGCGCCATCGGCGCACATATTATCATGTTGACAAGCGTTTTGGTGTGCCAAAGGGCGTATGTTTTCTTGTGTCGACAGCTCTTTTGGTGTGCCACTTAAAAAGTTGGTGGCGCATTTATTACTTCCTCGCCTATAAATAGGCGCATCTGCGCTGTCATTATCACCAACGCAAATCACATGATTTTCTCTGTACCTGTCTACGCACCAGCCCTGTCGCTTTCGAATTGCTTTGTGGACCCATTTGCACATTTCTTCGTTATAAATATCCAGGTAAGAGGTCCTCTTTCTTTTGTGCTTCGTGTTTGTGGTGTTTAGCTGCTTGTGGGTATGAATTGGATTGAAAAGAATGAAATCATGAACTTGCCCCCCCTGCTGTCTTTCCACATGATCTTCCCCCTCTTTCCATATCTACTGGTAGAGGAAGCTCTGTCATGAAATATTAGCTTGGAACCCTTTGTTTAAAGCCATTTCTATCACCCCAAATGACCCTGCAAAAGGAGGCTTAACCACATAGAAACCCCTTAGAGAGAGAACTGATGCTTGAAAAGAAAATTGTATTTTTATTCTCCTTTGGCACATTGGCACACCCTGCAACATGAAGAACAGTTACGCCAATGGCGCATCTATCGCCCCTGTTAAATAAAGAGCAGCTGCGCCAATGGCGCACATTCCCTGCCTGCTGCATCGTGAAAAGTTGCGCCGTCAAGGCGTACTACCTTAGTTTGTTACAAACACTTTCCTCGCGCCCCCTCATGATGCACCAAATTCATTTGTTGCATCGCTAAAACCTGCGCCCTATGGCGCACCCTGCATGTGTGCAACATAGAAATTATTCGCGCCAAGTGCAAAGCTTTAAACGATGTAGGCACATCCATCATTCCAATAACAGCATGTCATGCAGACCTTTCATGTGCCGCGCCAAGTTCCCTTAAGCGCACAAAAATCATATGTTACACAAACCTTATATGTGCCTTTGGCGCACTGAAGTCCCATGCAACATGAAAATTATATGCGCTTCTGGCGCATCTTGTTCTCGTGCAACATAAAGAATCCATGCGCCCTTTACAAAACGCATACATATGGCACAGGCGCACCTGTGCTTACAACAAAAAAGAATGCACCCTGCAGTGTCCATGCACCATGTGCCCTTTGGCGCTAATTTATCCCCTGCAATAGCCCTTTCCTGTGCGCCTTACCATTTAGCCCTGTAACCTGCAGCATTCATGCGCCCTGCGCCCTGAAGCCTTAAAATTGCTGACTCTTTCTTCTGTCATCATTTCAATGGAAAATCAAACAGCTGACATGGCTTTCTTCAATTAGGTTTCACTTCTTATTCTTGTAGATCAGCAACTAAGTTCAGAAGAACATATGTCATCCATTAAGTTGTCAAAAGTCAACATGACTTTGAGATATTGTTGTAGATATTTTTTATATTTTATGTAAATAGGTGGTTGGTTCCTTTTTTCCTTCCTTCTCCTTCTTCTATATATACTCAAATACTTGTTGTATTTGAGGAGTGGATATCTTTTAGATGAAAAATAGAAGTGAGAAGAAAATACTTTGAGCTTTTTGTAACAGAAGGAAATATTAATACAATATTTAGACTTTGTGCTGAATACATGTGTTATTTGCATTAGATCTTTCTTATGTCAGATCTGTGTGATTATTCTGTTGGATCTACTTCTATTTTATCGTCATTTATTCATCGGTATTGCTTTGTTCATTTATGCAAGTAGTTTTGGCTCTGTTTACTACCAATCCCAAAACATAAACCTTCTGACCTTTCTGCTTTGGAATTCATTTCTTTTCTCCCTTTGGACCTGATCTTTCTTCATCCTCTCTTTCATTCCTTTCTTTTCGTAGTTGGAAATAACCCTACTGGGATGAGATCCCAAACCCCCGAAGGCAGAATATTGTGAGACTTGCACAGATTCCTGCTGGTAGAATAGCAAAAAACCAGTTTCGCTTTGCTGACTAAAAGAGGGGCTATGCCCCGCACACTGTTGACTCGTCTATCCATAAATCTTCCCAAGCAACAAATTTTCGAAACAACAGTTTTTGGCGACTCCGCTGGGGAACGAATAGATCTATTAGATCTATGATAGTGTATGTTTAAAAATTGGAAAAATCAGAAAACTCACTATCTGTTTGCAAACTTTATCTTTTTGTTAAAAATCCAGAATTTTGCAAAAGTGCTCCAAATTGAAAATTTTCTTCTGAGATCCATAGATCTGGCCTAGTTGGAGATCTTTAGTTCGTTGGGTTTTTATAAAAATCTATTTTTTTCCGTAGATCTGAGTTTTTGACTATTTACCAAAAATTTCAAACTCTTTGAAAAAGTCAACTTTAGATCCGAAAATCAGCTTACTAATCTTCACTGTCATTTTATCCTCGTTCTTCTTTGTTATTAAACCACAATCGGTTTTCAAATGAGGGATAAAATTTAAATATTTAGAAAAGTACATGCTGCTGGTTTTTGTCAGAAAAACCAGAAAATCAGCAAGTACAACCAAAAAGAAATTTTAAATCTGCGCCACAACATTGCAGATCTGGAAGGTACGCTGGTGGGTGAGCCATTTACGCACAGAAGGCGAGCTCGTGGAGAAGTCAATCCTACTTTCTATCTGCTTCAAAAGCACAATTTCAGTATAACACCGGCGCGCTTTTCATCACTAAGTTCAGCTGATCGGTCAGCCAGAAGCGCCTCACCCCCACAGAAGAACCGGTTTTCACAAGGAGCCTCCACATCCCTTTGTAGCGCCTTGCTGCTCAGTGGAACTGTGTTTCCAGCCCGTGTTATTTTTCCAACTGTCTAGATGGTGGTACCATGGGGAAATGCTATGGGCCCCCTGGCTTTACCACATCCAGTTCACGCACTCCCTCATGGAAACCGAAAGAATTTTCCCAAATTTGATGGGAGTGGGAACTAAAGCACGGATTAACACATATCTACATTCATCATGTCATGCAGTATCCTAGATGTAGCCCATGAAGATGTGTCAGTTCACCTTTTTCTGGAAACTTTACAAGGGCCTGCAGCAGAATGGTTTCATCATTTACCAACCGGATCTATTACCAGTTGGACCACCTTGCGTGATGCTTTTGAAGACAGGTACAATCCTTCGGAAGATGCATTTGCATTGTTATCATAGATCACTCACCTGAAGAAGGAGGCCAATGAGACCATGCGTGATTTTATCACCAAGTTCAATGCATTAATCAACCGCGTCCCTGTCGCCATGCTTCCAACACCAGAAAATCAGAAGTGTTTCTTCATGAACGTTATGAGTTAGAAAGTAAGTTTCTTACTCTTGCAAGAGCAAGTGGCTACCTTGATTCTCACCCAGGCTGCTGTCATCCGAATTGAAGATAATTTGATAATATCTGGCGAATTGAAAAGGGAATCCTCTAAGCCTAAATCTTTGGGCCCTTTGCCCATTACTTCGTCTGATCCGGCATTTCAAAAGATGGCGAACGACTTGCTTGCATTAAAGAAGCAGTTAGCCCAAGCTTCCCCCAGTTCCTCATACCGGGATATTCCACGGATAAATTTTCTTTCCAACAATGTTTCACAAAGGCCGCGCTTACCTGCAACTGCTCCACGGTTGGTGCTTGAGGCTCCTCCGGTTAATGCCTTAGCCGAAATTGAAGAAGAGGAACAAGATTACGAAGAACCTTCGTCTCAAGGCAAAGATGATTAAGATGTCAGTGAGCCGACAGGAAACTCTACTATCGGGTATATGGAATTTGAGGAGAAAGAATCTGATGAAGAGGAGGGTACACAAGGCTATGTAAGTGGACAATCATATGTTGTTTTTACCCGCTCACAAGGAAAAGAAGCAGAGGTCACTGCCCATGTGTAGAAGGAGAAGGCCGTGTCAAACGCGCCTCCAACTATTGCTAAAAGAGGTAATCCTCTTCCTACTCAACTCCCTGTTAAGTCTTTTACAAGGAAATCTTTTCCCCCCATTTCTCCTCCAAATCAACCTTCTTCTATTCCCATGAAGACCAGTAATCCTACCCTACCATCACAAAGTGAGGGACTCATTCCTTCACCAACGCAACCCTTGGCCACATTTGACATAATTGACCATGCTAAAAAGACCAAGATCCAAATGTCTGAAGCTGACTATCTTTAGTCAAACCCCGAACAGCTGATAAGATTGACTAAGTATATTCAAAGTCAAGCTGTCATAACTCCCCAGGTTTCCCCGAAAGGAATCCTTTCCACTCCTCCTGCATCCCGCATACATGTTGCCTCAACATCTGCATCAAGAAAGATAGAGCCCTTCTACCTCTCCCTCCTAATCAATGGCCACAAGTTAAGTAACTGCATAATTGATTCTGGGGCTTCTGACAACGTCATGCTGGAAAAAGTTGCTCATGCTCTGGGCCTCACCCTTACCAAGCCTTTTGGCAGATGTTATTCCTTGGAAACCAAACAGGTTCCGTTGATTGGTCAAATCAAAGACACGCAATTCACATTTGCGGCATTCCCATAAAAAAGGGTAAAAATGATCGTCCTCGTTGCCGATATTCCAGCAGCCTATGGAATACTACTGGGAAGGAGTTTTTGTAGTGAGGTTGGAGGAGAAATTCATATGGACTAGTCCAAGGCTAGAATCCCCGTCAAAGGTGTAATGCAGACTTTGGAGCCAGAATCACAAAAGAAGTACTTGGTTACTAACTCTGAGGACCCCAAAGCTCAAATTATTTTCGAATCATCAGGGATGGGGAACTATTTCTTGTCTACCGAGTCTGAAAAAATGGTTGTTCTCGTCCAAGAAGAAAATCTTAATAAGATCTGGACTTTGTAGTTCGATGATAGTTGCGCAACCAGTGGATGTGGCGCCGGAGCCGTGCTAATATCTCCCGAAGGGGAGGTTATTCCTCTCTATTTCAAGTTACAGTTTTTCAACACGAATAATACTGCTAAGTATGAGTCTCTGCTACTTGGCATGCAAGCCGCGAAGGAAAGAGGGATCAAAAATTTGAAAGTACAAGGTGATGCAGAGCTAGTCGTGAATCAAGTTAAAAGGATATATCAAGTGAAGAATGAGAGGCTCAGGCACTACCGTAATGCGGTGTGGGACAGCATTGAAGAATTTGACGCTTTTTCAATAGAATCCATTCCAAGAGCTCAAAATGACATGGCTGATTCCTTGGCCGTTTCAGCATCCCTCATGCTCCCGCACCCAGGTTTGAAAACAAACAAATATACCATTGAAATGGTTTTCCACCCAAGTGTGTCAGACAATTCTCAGCATTGGCAAGTATTCAACGATGACAATCAACTCATTGCCTTTCTAGAAAAGGTAGAAAATTTTAAAGGATTGCATTTTGAAGGATCCACTTCTATGTGCCACGAATCAGTCACCAATCAAAAGGATGAATCTGAAGGGAATGACAGCATATGTCAGATCAAAGGAAATAAAATTTTGAAGGGCCTGGTTTCTCTAGAATGGTTGTTCGATAGGCATGACCGTTTTGTAAAAAAGAAAAGGTGAGATGGTACGGGCTCCTCCCCAGAAATTGAACCGGTCAATTTAGGTTTAGTAGAGCATCCGTAATTCGTGAACATTGGAAAATGTTGCACGCCTGAAGAGAAGCGGAAGTTTGTCAAACTGCTGAAGAAATACATGGATGTATTGGCATGGTCCTACGCCAATCTGAAATCTTTTAAGCCAAAGGACGTCCAGCATGATATCCCGTTGAAAGAAGACGTCAAACCCTTTCGCCAGAAGTAGAGGCATTATAACCCTAAGATATCAGGTACTATTCAAGCTAAAATTTAGAAAATGCTGGATGCGAGAATCATTTTTCCTATCCATCACAGTACTTGGGTAGCAAACATTGTCGTAGTGTGTAAGAAAAACGGTGAAATACGCATATGCGTAGATTTTTGAAACTTGAATCAGGCTTCCTTAAAAGACAACTACCCACTTCCTATAATGGATCAAGTTCTATAATCAGTAACTAGATCAGAAATGTTGTCCATGCTTGATGGTTTTTCGAGCTACAATCAGATTGAAGTCTCACCTGAAGATCAATTTAAAATAGCATTCACTACTCCCTGGGGTACGTTTCTCTACAACAGGATGCCTTTTGGTCTGACTAATGTTGGCACCACTTTCCAGTGGGCCATGGACCTTGCATTCAAAGGTATGATGGGGAAGGTCATTCTGGTTTATCTAGATGACTTAACTGTGTTCTCTAAACAATGAAGCGATCATTGTGATCACCTGGAGCAAGTATTGGCCAGATGCCGAGAGCATGGGATTTCCCTAAACCTGAAAAAGTCTGTTTTTGGAGTCACAGAAGGAAAGTTGCTAGGGCATGTTGTTAGCAAAGAAGGAACGAAGATAGATACCAAAAGAGTTAAGGCTATTCAGAGCCTTACTTTACCTACAAGCAAGACTGGCATTCATTCTTTCTTCGGAAAGGTGAACTTTCTCAGGCGTTTTGTTGCCGACTTTGCGGAGAAGACTCGTCATATGTTGGACATGATGAAAGGGTCACCAACTTTCCGGTGGAGCGAGGAAGGGAAAAGGTTTTTCGAAGAGATAAAAGCTTCCATCACTCACGCACCAGTCCTGGTATGTCCTGACTTCTCCAAGGATTTTATCATGTATAGTTATGCATCTAAGCATATTGTGTCTGCCATCTTGATGCAAAAGAATTCTGAGGATGTTGAATCTCCGATTGCGTTCATGAGCTCTCCCCTCAAGCCTCACGAATTAAAAATGTCTCAATTGGAAAAGCATGCCTTCGTCGTTGTCAAAGCAGTCAAAAACTTCAGGTATTACATTTTAAATTCCCATACGGTGGTGCTAGTCCCTGACACGGCAGTCAAATCAATTCTAACTCAACAGGAGTTAGGAAGCTTGCGAGGAAACTGGATTGTAAAGGTCAAGGAGTACGACCTGGATATAAAACCAACCAAGTTGGTAAGAGGCAAGGGCTTATGTCAACTTATGGCTGAAAACAAAGATTCAAAAAACCCTGAGGAAAAGGATGATTGTAACAATGAAATATAAAGCCAGCCGGAGAAATCTAATTCTCTACCCAGGGTTCTATTTGTCGCAACCAGCGATGAGTGGTATTCTGATATTTCTTTCTTCCTCACCTACGGAGAATGCCTAGCTCACCTAACTACGAAGGAGAAGCGCACTATAAAGCTTAGAGCAGCCAAATATGTCATCTAGGATGACGGTTTATACAAATGCGGGATAGATGGTGTCTTCTTGCGATGTGTCGACAAGCCACAGCAGGTGAAATTACTTGAAAGTTTTCATAATTCATCCTGTGGAGGCCATTTCTCCTCTTCCCTGATAGCACATAAGATCATCCGGGCCAGGTACTATTGGCCGATGCTTTTCCAAGATACAGCCACCTGGGTAGCAAAGTGTGAACCTTGCCAGCAGTTCATCGGAAAGCCCAAGTTGGTTGCTTTCCCCTCAGGCCTGTCGTTGTCAAAAAACCATTCAGGTAGTGGGGAATTGATTTTATCGGTGCACTCAACCCCCAATCGAGTGGCGGACATAGTTATGTCCTAACAGCAATGGACTACTTCACCAAGTGGGTGGAAGCCATACCTGTCAGACATGCCACTTCCGAAGTTGTTTGTAGTTTCATCAAAGAAAATATCATTGTCAGATTTGGCGTTCCGAATAAGATTGTTGCTGATAATGCTTCTAACTTCTCTTCACGGGAAGTTATTAGTTTTTTCTATGAATATGGGATAACTTTGGCTCACGCCTTAGATTATTACCCTCAAGGAAATGGTCAGGTAGAATCCAGTAACAAAAACTTGGTGACTATCATACGAAAGCTGGTGGACGAGAATCAATGAATGTGGCAAAAGTCCTTATACGACGCTTTGTGGGCGGATCGAGTTACTCCTAAAAGGTCTCTCGGTATGTCACCTTTTCAAGTGTTATATGGCACTGATGCCGAGCTTCCCATTTCCGCTGAAATCCCTACTCTGCGCTTGGCACGAGCTATTGAAGATGAAACTTTTCAAAATTCTCTTGAAAAGAGGATCATGTATCTGACAAAGCTCGAAGAAAAGAGAGTAAGAGTGGTCGACAAGATCACCGAGCATCAGAATCAAGTCAAGAGACTGTTCGATAAAAAAGCTAAGCAAAGTAACTTTCAAGTGGGAGACCTTGTCCTTTTGTGGGACAAGCAAAGGGAGCCAAAAGGCATGCACGGGAAATTTGATTCTCTGTGGAGAGGGCCTTTCAAGATCAAGCAGCTCAACGGAGAGAATAGCTTCTATCTCTCATATCTAGATGGAACCGAGCTCTCGCTTCCCTTTAGCGAGCAGCATCTGAAAATCTTCAGGAAGTAGAGCTTGCTCTCTTCTTTGTACAGTTTTCTTTAGTTATGTGTTTGTTTTTGTCGTGTGTTTGCTTTTTGTTTGTTGTGTGTTCCCTGTGTTCACCCTCCGGTCACCCTTATTTTTGACTCTCTCCAACCCAATGGATAGGCACATGAGATCTGGGATTCTCTACCCCTGAGGTTTGCTCAGGGATAGTCCCTAGAAAGAGCCAGCTGTTGTCCCGTAAAATTGGCAAGGGAAATTTTACAGATAACCATACCAAAATTTTTGATCCGATCCCTCATCGGGGATTTCTTGCGTTCGGAACGTTGCAAAATCCCTTCCTGGGAAATCTAGTTTTCCGAACTTAGCATTTTTTGTTCTTTTTTTAGTCGGGCGCATATAATGACAATGCAACATCAAATGTTCATACGCCCCCTTTAAAGCCTTTGGAGCATGTTTTCTTGTGTCAACAGGTGTTTTGGTGCGCCTCTCTATGTTGTGTCTTTCCTACATGTGCCAAGGCGCGTGCGCCTTTCTGTCAACATATCTTTTGTTGTGCCCCTTTTCGGTGCGCCAAGGGCACACATATTCCTTTGTTGACACCACTTTCGGTGTGCCATAGGCACACATATTATCGTGTTGACAAGCGTTTTGGTGTGCCAAAGGGCGTATGTTTTCTTGTGTCGACAACTCTTTTGGTGCGCCACTTAAAAAGTTGGTGGCGCATTTATTGCTTCCTCACCTATAAATAGGCGCGTCTGCGCTGTCATTATCACCAATGCAAATCACGTGATTTTCTCTGTACCTGTCTATGCACCAGCCATGTCGCTTTCGAATTTCTTTGTGGACCCATTTGCACATTTCTTCGTTATAAATATCCGGGTAAGAGGTCCTCTTTCTTTTGTGCTTCGTGTTTGTGGTGTTTGGCTGCTTGTGGGTATGAATTGGATTGAAAAGAATGAAATCATGAAATTTCCCCCCCTACTTTATTTCCACATGATCTTCCCCCTCTTTCTAGATCTACTGGTAGAGGAAGCTCTGTCCTGAAATATTAGCTTGGAACCCTTTGTTTAAAGCCATTTCTATCACCCCAAACGACCCTGCAAAAGGAGGCTTAACCACATAGAAACCCCTTAGAGAGAGAACTGATGCTTGAAAAGAAAACTATATTTTTCTTATCCTTTGGCACATTGGCACACCCTACAACATGAAGAACAGTTGTGCGAATGGCACATCTATCGCCCCTGTTAAATAAAGAGCAGCCGCGCCAATGGCGCACATTCCCTGCCTGCTGCATCGTGAAAAGTTGTGCCCTCAAGGCGCACTACCTTAGTTTATTACAAACACTTTCCTCACGCCCCCTCATGATGCACAAAATTCATTTATTACATCGCTAAAACCTGCACCCTATAGCACACCCTGCATGTGTACAACATAGAAATTATCCGCGCCAAGTGCAAAGCTTTAAATGGCGCAGGTGCATCCATCATTGCAACAACAGCATGTCATGCAGACCTTTCATGTGCCGCGCCAAGTTCCCTTAAGTGCACAAAAAGCATATGTTACACAAACCTTATATGTGCCTTTGGCACACCGAAGTCCCATGCAACATGAAAATTATATGCGCTTCTGGCGCATCCTGTTCCCGTGCAACATAAATAATCCATGCGCCCTTTACAAAACACATACATATGGCGCAGGTGCACCTGTGCTTACAACAACAAAGAATGCACCCTGCAGTGTCCATGCACCATGCGTCCTTTGGCGCTAATTTATCCCCTGCAACAGCCCTTTCCTGTGCGCCTTACCATTTAGCCCTGTAACCTGCAGCATTCATGCGCCCTGCGCCCTGAAGCCTTAAAATTGCTAACTCTTTCTTCTGTCATCATTTCAATGGAAAATAAAACAGCTGACATGGCTTTCTTCAATTGGGTTTCACTTCTTATTCTTGCATATCAGCAACTAAGTTCAAAAGAACATATGTCATCCATCAAGTTGTCAAAAGTCAACATGACTTTGAGATATTGTTGTAGATATTTTTTATATTTTATGTAAATAGTGGTTGGTTCCTTTTTGTCTTCCTTCTCCTTCTTCTATATATACTCAAATACTTGTTGTATTTGAGGAGTGGATATCTTTTAGATGAAAAATAGAAGTGAGAAGAGAAGACTTTGAGCTTTTTGTAACAGAAGGAAATATTAATACAATATTTAGACTTTGTGCTGAATACATGTGTTATCTGCATTAGATCTTTCTTATGTCAAATCTGTGTGTTTATTCTATTGGATCTACTTCTGTTTTATCGTCATTTATTCATTAGTATTGCTTTGTTTGTTTATGCAAGTAGGTTTGGCTCTGTTTACTACCAATCCCAAAACATAAACCTTCTGACCTTTCTGCTTTGGAATTCATTTCTTTTCTCCCTTCGGACCTGATCTTTCTTCATCCTCTCTTTCATTCCTTTCTTTTCGCAGTTGGAAATGATATTCCAAACCCCCGAAGGTAGAATATTGTGAGACTTGCATAGATTCCTACTGGTAGAATAGTAATAAACCAATTTCTCTTTGCTGACTCAAAGAGGGGCTATGCCCCGCACACTGTTGACTCGTCTATCCATAAATCTGCCCAAGCGACAGATTTTCGAACCAACAATATCTCATATCATAGGAATTGGAAATATTATGGATCTTAATTCACAATGGACCAAGTGTGATAAAAATATGTGAATATAAAAAATGGAAACCCTTTCGACACTAGAGTAAAGTTACCCTTTTTGTAAATGGATTTTATAAAGAAGGTTTCGAGAACCCAGACTATATTTGGGATCCTAATAATCCACAATTAAAATTATTTTTAATTCTATTCATGAACCATAATTTTTTTAGCTCGTGTTTGTTGGAAATTATTCTTGTAATTTGGCTCATCGGTACACCACCCTATGAAAAAATTAAGGTACGGGTAAAAATGTTTGAAAAAATCATTTTTAAGCTTCCAAAATGGGCTCATTGGATTCATTGTACTATTTACATGTAATTTCATATATTATATGCCAAAATTTTATCAAGAATTGACTTTGGGGTGAAGAAAACAATCCAAGGTGCAAAATGGAGGTGCAAACCATGCTCCATTCCCCACTTTTGCACACTTGTGCACTTTTGGTGTCTCATTAAAACAAAATCACATTTATTAGGTTAAATTTCAATCCATAATTTCACCCTCTTCTGATTGGTGAAAAGTTCATAAGAAAAAATAAGAGGGACAAAAAGTGCATGTGAAAGCTTGATGTGACATGATGGTGGGACCCATTTTTCACTCAAAGTAGATTTTTGACCCTCCATTTCACCTAAGTGCACTTATGGGGTGTAATTTTACCCAAAAAGTGTTCCCTCATATGATTGGAGGGGAGTTTTGAATGGTTAAAAGTAAGGCAAAGACAAGACACTCAAAAAACAAGTGTGGGTGTAAGTGCATATGCAATCTCCACCTCCATCTCCATTTCAAGCCCATTTTCACCTTCAAGTTGAGTTTTGAACCTCCATCATAAAAAAATCACACTTATTATGTGAAATATCACCTCAAAATTTCACCAAGGTGCAAATGGCCTTCCAATCTCCTCTTCTCCACTTCCCCACTTCTCCATCTCCAGTCCATGTGTAATCCCCACCTCCATCTCCACCATATAAACTCATATAACCTTGTTTCCATCTAAAATAATAATAAATTAAGTTTAAAAAATGCAAGGAATCCATTAAATCCCATCTTAGATCTAGTTCATAATGTTCAAGCTTTTAAAACTCCCCTTTGTGCCCTAGAGTGCCAAATCTTGTTTTCCTCATATCTTCTCATTCAAAAATCCGTTTTCCACCAAATTTGGACCTGAAACTCCTCATGATGGAACCTTAAATGAGGTTCATTAAATAAAATAAGTGATAAAATCCTCCAATAGATATTTGAGACTAATGTTTCTTTCCATCATTGCCTCCTTGCACCAAGAAAACTCAAAATTTGAAACGCAGATTGCACCCAATTCAAATGGAGGAATCATACAAAAATTTGAGCACTAAATAAACTCCTAAATCCCATAATTTTTAGCTATTAAAAATTATTTGAGATGATAATAATCCCATGATACGATCCAAACCTTAATTCAGCTCTAAAACCCCTAGAAAACCCCATATCCATGGAAATTTGATTTGACTCATTCTCCTAAACCCTAGGAGAGAACCTATTAAAATTTGGAGCATACATCCCTCTCCAAAATATATTTAAAATTATCCTAATATCATACCAAATGGATAAAAACTTATCCTAGAGTGATCTTTTGAAAAATTTCCATCTTTCCCATTTTTTCTAATTTGCAAGCTTACCTCTACGCCAAAACCAATTTTTGAAATTCACATTGATTCCGATGAGAGAATCTATTAAAATTTGGATGATTTATTATTTTTGGGATTATATTTCCAAAAAATCAATGCATGTCTAATTTGAAGTTTATTTGCTCCAAATTTTCCCAAAATACGAAATCAACAACTTGTAACACTAAAATCCACTAAAATTTTTGGATTTTCAGAAATTGTGGTAGAATCCATTTTTGCTTGCACTATATCATTCTTACCACTTTATAATGTCAGTGAGATCATAAAAACATATAATAAAGGTCCATTACTCTATATATGAGCTCATTTCATTTTTGGTGCCTGAGTACCCGGGCATTGGAAATGACAGAGTGTTTGGTAACCCAAGTCAGCGTACATGGGAGGATTGTTGAAAATTGAGTTTTTTAAAGGATTTAAAAATGGGAAATATGGTTTTGAGTGTTTATATGTTTCTAGCAATAATTCTCAAGAAGCTCCAAACAATTACATGTTTGTCGAGTTGGAGGTGTGTGTGGTATAAATGTATTCTTCATGATGATCATAAGAAGAGTGTTTTCTCATATGGAAGAAAGGATATAATCTTCATATGTTCATCCTACCATTTCTCATAGAGGTGAAGAGGTGAAATGAGATATTTCAAGATATAAAAAATTGTGACCATTCCAGATAAGGCACGAAACATAATTCCAGGTCCAAGAAGAGATGCACTCTAATCAGATAAGAAGTCGAGGAAATTCCTATTTAGATGCAACATTCATATCCAACATGAAGGAAGAGTGAGACTTCATTCTACAACATTTATCTTCTCTCTCTTCTTCTCTCTTTCTCTTTATATGTTTCCATTTATTCATTGAGGATTGTAATTTCAAGTTCAAAAGTCACATGGGAATGTGAAGAGCCATTAGCTTTGAATATAAATTGTAATGCTCTCTTTATTCCAATGGAGGATTTTTTAATCTCTCTAGAAAGATTTATTCTTATATTCCATTACATTGTAATTTTCCTCCATTATCATCTTGTCACTCAACTATGAATATGTTGGCATTGTAAGAGGTTTAAGGAATTTATGTCTTCCTCGTGGAATGAATAAAACTTGATAAAGATTTGTATTTTTATTGAATTATCCATTTCCTTATCTTGTGATGGTATGTTGTGCTTTCCTATTTCTTCCAATAGAACTGGATGTACTCTAAGTTATTGGTTGATAGAATTTTTATCAATACCATTAACATAACTTGTTTTCCCTCTTTCCCTACCATTTATCTTTCCATTTTTTCCTCTCCAACTTATACATTTCTCCCTCTCTCACTTGCAGTTATAGTTTTTTAGATAGTTTAACGCTTTTAGATGGATCTTAGAAACAATGGATTGAAGGGATCCCACCTGCATAAATCCATAAAAAAAAACACCCCTAACACACTACACATGCCATTAAAAACCAAAAAATCATGCAGACCTTGCAGGAAACATAAGGAACCGAGAAACAATGACTATAAACAAAAAACAAACTCACATGAGAAAATCATTCGGTCATCTAACTAAATGAATTCCACCTTAGAAGATGAATGGCTGGGACCATCCAACTTCCTTCCCCCAATAGTCTCACCATCCCAAGCAGTCTAAAGTAGATAATTATAAGAAAACACCATACTTTTGTAAAAACTAGCGACTCCCTTAGACTCAAGAACCACTGGCACCGAAAACTTTGGCAGGTCCAATTTTTATCCCAAATTCACCCCTATGGGTTAATTTGGATAACTCATCATAAGTGTAATTATTCATTCAATTATGGGGTGTGTAGACAATGGTCAAATTCAGCACCTAGATATTAGAGAGAAAGATAACTCAGATGGCTTGGCCGAGTTAATCTTCATATGCGGCGAGTTTGCAATCCGTGACAAACCAAGATGGTCAAGTTGTCTGGTGAGTTGGAAGTGAGATGTAAGATGGCTGAGTTACAGAGTGTGATAGATGTGTTAGTACCAATTCAGGAGTTTTAAACAATGAAAAGGTTGGATAGAGGTTAGATGGCTAGTCAGGTGACACACTGGGTTGGATGCTTGGGTTGGACGGGTTAGCGGTAACTGAACAGGGTTGAATGGTTTTCAGGTTGGTTGGATAGATGTGTTGGCTAGGTTGGATGGCTCAATGGTTGATCGACAACATGGCATACGGACTGGTTGGATAGTGTCCAACCCCCTCATGTTGGATGTCACAAGGTTAGATGACACACAGGTTGGTCCGCCCATTAGTCAGTGTATGGTCAAAGGAGATAGACATTCGTCTAACCTCCCAGGATATATGACATACCAGATGGACAAATCGTACGGTCATGGTTGGACAAATCAACTAGGTAGAGGAGAAAAGGAGGCTGGTCGGGTCACATGTTGAATGCGTAGGGACAGATTAGATGGCGTCCAACCCCCTTAAGTTGGATGACCCTCGATGAAGAGATGGCGACCCAGGTTGGTTGATGACCACAATAATGTATGGCCCACATAGTTGGATGACATCCAACCCTCCAAGGTTGGATGATCGAACTCAAGAGACACAAAGTGAGATGGGTCATGAGGATGGACGCCTGGCGGTGGTACGATGCGGTTGGTCGGGTCACATGGTTAGATGACTTATGAGTCCTAAGAAAAGTGATTAGGTGGGCGTATGATAGCCCAACAACTGGATTTAATGTGGTATGGCACCCATGTATTTTCTGACAAAAAATTACCCTTGGGAAGAAAAATTGTATGGGTACCCATACCTCTTTAATGAGGGTGGATGAAAATTGGCTAAGCCCCTCATTTTTTAGAGAGACATTCTAGGAGCTAGGGAAACTCTTGCAAAATTTTCCCTCAACTCCATTTGAGTTGTAAGCCTTCTCTTGTGCCTGGAAAGTGTATTTGTGTCTCTGAGCATCAATGTAATGGTCTATGCACCTTATAGAGCAATAAAATTATGTTTTTATGGTGTTTTTCAACCCTTTTTCATGATTTCTTGTTTATTTTTTCCTCTCTATTCCGTGTTTTTTTTTGTGCATGCTTTCTTACTTGCAAGTGTAAGATGTTTTGTTTCATGGAGTGAAGATGGTGAATAGATCCTAGGTTTGTGTCACTACTATCCTAACCTCTCCCAGATCTATTTTTTTGATCCTCTTCCTCCCTCAACAGAGTATCTCACCCCTATTTTTGGTGTTATCACCCCTTTTTTACTGTATGATTTCCCTTTTTATGCACTCTCTCTCCCTGTCTCCTTAGAGTTGTTAGGATAGGTGTAGTTAGGCGTATTTTCTACATTAGGAGTAGTTTAGCATTATGATTACGTAGAGGAAGTCGACCTTCTCTGGAGGACCATATCAAGTTCGTAAGTCCCACAGCTTGAGAGATGGTCCCATGTTAACAAATTACACTGAATTCCCTATTCCCTACTCGTCCATTCGAGGGGTGCTATAATTTTGACATAACACTAATTTCCTGATCCTACAATCTTTTGAGATCCCAGCAGAACATGCCCCATGAATGACTAAAGTAAATTTTAATAACTCCACATACTTCACTGACAAAGAAAAAATCACTCGCCAATCATCTACTAAATCTTGCACCTCCCTATCCACAACTGGGAATGGTTGAACAAGACCGTAATATTCCAACGCTTCATCCAAATTGAAATGATGTTGGGGTTTGATAAAATGGAACATAATGTCTCTGACTTCCACTATATTCTACTGCACCATAAGCAACTGAGAAACAAACCAAGATGCTACCTCTGAATTAACCCTAGCCCTCACAGATATATCCTCATACTCTTGACCCAAGAACCTTTCAATGGCTTCACAGATGGACCCTGATTCAACCCGAAAGATAATGTGAATGTGAGCCCTCAAGATAACTCCAAATAAATCTATCTCTCTTTTCTCACCCTTAAGAAACAAACTAGGCAGTGAAGGAAGAGCCATACTAAACAATTGTTCCCACTACAACCATTTCCTTCCACCAAAAAACTTGTGAAAAATGGTAGAAAAAGCTAGTGCCACCTAAACAATCACATGTGACCAGCACTCCTCTCCTGAGAAATGAAAACACTAAGTTCCTCCCACATGTTCACATACCTGAATATGACAGGACTATCTCTCCTCATAATTCCTTGATTCACTAAATAATTGGTTGTAGAATTGGACTCCCTATAATTATGACTTAAAATACACAAGGGAATCTAACTCAGCCAATGAATTATATTAGTGATAAATAAATCCAAATTCCATGACAACGCTCTACCTCTACGAACATCGTTGATCACTACTTGGGAATCACCTTTGATGACCAATGCATCACAACCAACATTAACAACTAGTTTGATCCCTTCAAGCAAGGATTGAGCCTCTACTTAGTTACTAGTCCCATATCTTAATGGAAAGTATCCCACAATCACTAACTTTCCCTCCTCATCTCTGATTAAAAACCCCTCTCTATATGTTTCTAGATTACCTTTCAATGTTCTATCTAAGTTCACACTTGCAGTTATAGTTACAACAAGGGTGTTTATGCACTTTCACTTGTCTTTGACCACCCCCGAAGAGTTAAAACTAGTTTAAATAATCCAAAATTAAATAAATGGTAGCCACCCCATCATGATGTAGATGGATTCAATCCTGCGAGTGTTGACAAACCCCATATTTTTTCCTTGACAAAATATTTCACCAATAGGGTTAAAGTGGAAAATATGTATTATTTTTTATACAAGTGAAAAAAAACATTCCTTCCAACCTCTTACACATTTGTTAACATCTTAAAACAAGTTAGGAAAAAAATAACCATCTTGTAAGATCTTGGTTGTAGTATTTTGAAGAGTGAAATTCCCACCAACAAAGCCTACATGAAACTCTATGATTACCTTCTCAATTTTATCAGGTTCCACACATCTCAACATCACACCATTAATGTTTCTCTCTAAGAGAAAAACTTCAAAAAAATCATAGTTAAGGGCTTGCAATCTATAATTCCTTCTCTTATTTCTATAGAAGGTGTTGGTTAAAATTCCAACATATAAGTATTTAACCATTGTATGAAACTAGTCATTTTCCACACTTTCCTCTACTACAATTGATTGGAAAAAGAATGATTATTTTGAGGGCCACATTTGTTTAGCCAAGTGTTGACACAATGATATTACTATAATTTTTCGTAGATTTTATTTCAATTTTAAAATCAACAATTTTTTAAATCCAAGCATCTATCTTTTCACTTATTTCAATTCTCATAATGTATTTCCTAATGTTTAGATGACTAACAAAGACTTTGATCTTATTATTGGACAAGTTTTTACATTTTTAGAGAGCCCTTAAAATAGAAAAAGTTTTCTTCTCGACAAATTTATATTTGAGTTCATAATATTTTTGTTTTTTTACAAATTTGTATTTGAGATCATAATCTTTAAGTGTTTGACTTGTATAAGCTATTATGATTTTCCCTAGTTTAGTAGTTCCAGTAGTTCCCTATAATACTAGATTGACGTGGTAGTATACAATGTTCATGATATATTTGGAAGGACCAATTTGAACTCCAATAAAATCCATTGTACTTGCATCCACATTTTGTTCTCTTAGGATAACTTGAAAGTTGATAGCATTGAAATTTTCTAAGAGGTCCCAAAATATATGTTTTTAGGATTTGAGGAGAGATTTATTTGCTAAGAATTGTGACCAAACTTTCTAAATAAATAACTTTGCATCTCCAAAGATCATAAGCCTCTTGAGTCCTTTACTTTTATCAATTATTATCCCTTGAAATAAGGCCTTATGTTTAAAAAAATTGTTAGTACAATTGAACTATGACCGATGAGAAAAGAATAACTTATCTTCCTTTGGGGAAAATAAGATGGAACCTGCACCCAAACAAATTACAGTTTGAACTATAAAAAAACATTTTCCATAATCCATCTGGGTTATTCTCTTATCTCAGTAGGTTAGGGATGAAACTACCCTCATAATGTAGATAATATGGGACAAGTCTAGCCTCCTCAAATGTCTCATAAGGATAAAAAATCCACATTTATTTTTTCCATTCATCCATTTTTTATCAGGAACTTTATCTCTAACTTCAAAGGATTCAGGTTCATCTTATGCTCCATCAATTTCATAGGCTATGACACAATTTAACTTAGTGGGCTTTAGATCATATGTTTCCACATAGTGGTAAATTGGATCATTATTTATTATGATTATAGTTTCATGCCTATTCATAAGGCATTTATGAGAGAAATTATATGATATATATCCTTCTACTTTAGCATTAAAATATCTAGACAAGCACAAAAAAAGATAGGGGTAAGGTCGATAACAGATATCTTGAGGAATAATAATACTAGGGAAATCATGTAGGGTTAGATTAAGGTTTCTTATGACACCCTTAGTTTTCATAGTAGTACCACATATTTGGAAAATACCTTTGTTAACAAGGGTATATTTTAAGCCAAGTGTATCAAAAACTTTCTTGTGCATTAATATACTACTAGCCCCAAAAGCGAGCATACAGTTATTGACCAAATATTTCCCAAAAATCAATGATATATAAAATGGAGGTGGCTTAAGAGCATAAATTATATTACTAATATTATATTGATACATACTGATTTAGGTTATACTTTCTTTTGATTTTTGGGAAGAAGCTTTAATTTTCTTAATCCTTCTTGCAGTAGATCCATTTTCCCTAGAATTTCCAAAGCATCCCATAGGGAGACATGAATATTTGTTATCTTCATTTTCTCAACAATATTGAGTTCTATTATAGTTTTTTTTTTAAATTGTTATTATTTATAAATTTATGTGGTTTCTCAATGAAAAGATGATGTGGAATTACATGTACTTGGTTTGTCTCGGGAAGGTGTGGTGAAACCTTTAATGGTTTCGATCTATCCTCTCTTGAAAAAACTATCACTAGATATATGAATGCCTAAACTTCTATCTCCATGATCCTTTTATTTGATATTATCTTATAATCATATCAAAATTGTGGTTTTTTGAGTTACCTCATCTTGATTTTTGGCAAAAAAATATTCATCTTTCCAGTAGACCAGATTCTCACCAACTCTTGGAGTAGATGCTTGTGATGGATCACTCATTTTATTGGAAAGCACAAAAGAATTCTAAACTACCAAGGCTTGTGTCACTTATCCATGAGAGTATATTTTATAATCATGGGGTTAGGAGGAAGGATAACATCATCTTATATCCTCATTCATATTTTTTTACATGGGGGACAACTACTCTATTAGAATTAATAGGAGCTAGGTATGTTTGATTTATATGCCTTGTAGAGTTGATAAGGTTTCGAGATTATGATTTAATGGGTTGGTAGGATAGGTTATATGGATTCCAAGGCATTTGAGAAGGTGATTCTTGTTTCCTTTTCAAATTATTCATCTCATTTACCACATTTTTTAGGGTGTTCTTTATCCCATCCATCTCATTTGTGAATTTTCTATGGATAGATGTTAGTGGTTGTCCTACCGTAGGTTAAGGTTGAGTTGTAGTAGACAATTTCAACTCTTAAAAAAGTGGCACGAGGGGCCTAGGGGCCAACTCACCTACTTAGATTAGCCTTTTTCAATAATATTATACATGTCAAAGGTAACTAGAAGGTTTGACCCTCCCATTGATTTGACCATAACAATTTCTGAATTTAGGGCCTTGAGATAATACAAGAATTTGGAGTGAGATGAAGGTCCCACTAGTATTGGGATCCTATCCCAAGTTTTTTAGAATTTAAAGTTAAAATATCTTTGGTAGGTGCTTTCTTGATTTTTTTAAGTTGCTCCATGAGTAATAGGTGATCACTCTTATATGAGAATTACCTCTCCAACAAATATCCAAATTCATCCAACGTGAATATATAATTAGGGGAGGATTCCATACATTTTATGGATTTGAATTTTAGGGAAACATCCAAGAGCCTCATGGCCACATCCAATAGGGTTATGTGGTGAACATAGAAAATATGGATTGTTTCTTTGAGATGATCAACAGGGTTGGAATGTTGTTCAACTATGAAGTATAATAGAAATTTGAGAGAAGAAATTGTGATGTCATCCTGTTGGAAGCACAATGGACTGAGATGGGGGAGGGGTGAATAATTACTACCATAATTTTCACTGACCAATTAACAAACCATACATTCATCATTCATAACCATACATATGTATATTAGATGTCCATTAACCATTTACAATAACACACCATAATAAAGAGTACATAAGACACAAAATATAAGTGGGAAAACCTTAATGCGAAGAAGAACCAATGAAACTCTACTTATATTACATAAATAAAAGATTTTTAGTGAAGCACAAACTTCACAAGGAGCACCACCCCCGAGTTTAGTAGAGCACTAACCCTACAAGGAGCACCACCCCTAATTTAGTGAAGCACCCACTCCACGAGGAGGCTAAAAGCCCCTAAGATGATCAAGCACTAATTCAATCATATGAATATGAATATATATGCTTATTTTCTACCAAAATTTATGGATATCACCTATTCAGCTCAAACACACACCATCAAACCCCCATTCCTTGAACTCATTTTACCTTCTTCTTTCATGGATTATCTTGGCTTCAAACCATTAATCACATGATATATATCACTACTCAACTTATAACACACTTTATCATCTCTCAAATCATGCAATACAACCTACTACACACTTGTACTTGAGTCGTACATTTCCCTTTAGGAGCAATAGTTAAAAAATAAACTCAAAACATCACTTTTATATGCTTCTCTTATTTCAAACACAATATATGTTAGTATTCATTCATTATTTCAACCAAAAATAAATAAAATTATAACAAAAAAACTTATAAACATTCATCAAATTGAACCATGTAGGTCATCCATGCCCAATTACACCAAATAATCTCAAAAACAACTCAAAACCCCATCACCTAGATGAGCTAAAACCAAAAAGGCCAAAACCATGATTATTTAAGCTCCAAAATTCACCACACATTTTTAATATGACATAACAACACAATCCATGGTATTTAATTAGCTTTCACCAATAAAATTATTCATAACACACCCAAAAAACTCATATCCTTCACAAAACATTTATTTCCAGAACCTTGTCTTTACCTTTGGGTTTCAATACAACCCAATCAGAAATAAACTATAACATGTAACAAATCATTGGAATCCCCCATACCTACAGATAACACACATACATGTTAGAGATCATGAAACCTACATATGTGCAAACCACACTAACTTTCCTCTTCACTAAATTGAGCTGCCTAGAAAGCAGTTTTACAAACTCGACTGGTTTTCACCCTTTATGCCACTTTTAAGATATCAAAAGGCCTTAAATAGGAAAAAAATTCATCTCTCTTCAACCTTCAACTGATATAAAGCCTCAACCAATCCATCTCATGCCTCCTCTAACTCAATCTTTCAACCTAAGAAATCTTGTCCTCAAAACCAAACAACCTTATTCTTCCCAAAATGAGATGGATGACCTATCAAATATCATGACCAAGACACAAAAACATATACCATTAGAAATACCCCTTAATCTAATTTCCAAAAAACCTTACATTTCCTTCCAAAACCAAGTGGAATACCTTCAACCAGGTCCATCTCTAAAACTACACATTTAGCCTTCTAAGACTCAAGAACTAAACATGAGTACAAATTTCTCCATCACTTAAAAATTAACTTAAAAGATTAACCAAAGAATTTTACACCCTTAAAAATTTGTTATAAGAACTCAATAACCTTTAAAAAACATTAACAACTCATAACTATCACTTTACCTCATGAAGCTACTCAACACCCTGCAAGATCAAGCATCCTCTAGATTTTACCCTCAAAGAACAAGTCATAACTTGCTCATACCATATCAAAAGATAAATTTTTATTTTCCACTAGAAATTACTCTAAACTAGGATCACACAAAAAATTTAATGGAGTAATAAATCCTCATGTAGCTCGTGAAATTCAACTTTGACCATAATTTGCTCCAAACAACCCCAAAAACCACTCTTCATAAATAGGGCACATTTTTCCTATTATAACATTAACCATGATATGAAAATATCATGGAAATATATAAAAACTACATGGATAAAAACAATGTCAATTTATTTCTCACCTTATTTGGAAAAATTCATTAGAAATCATAATTTTCAGGTGGGTCCCACACACTATCACATTCTGTAGTACACATTTTTGGAAATATGGAGGATTCCTCTACAACTATAATAATAAATTTAGAAAAAGGAATAAAAAATGGTTCAATATACCTCTTTTCCTCCAAGTTTCTTTGAGCTAGGTTTTAGCTAGGGTTTCAAAGCAACTTATCTTCTTAATGATCGTTCATAAAAATGTGACAATAAAACCACCTCATTAGTTTTTATAAACCTTAATAAGTTAGATGGAAAAAAAATACTTCCAAACTATATGAGGTCCCCATGAAAAGCACAAATTTCACAACAAGCATCAAAAGGTCAACTTTTAGCTTCAAAAACACACTCTAGAATATGCAGTTTTGCCAAAACTAACATATCTTGCAAAAAAATTCATCACTTTGACCTGAAAATTTTCATGAAGAATCATGAAAACATCCTATAACTATCCATACTAAAAATATATCATCAAATAGGTCTTAAAATCTCTAGTCATTAAGAATTACTTATGCCAATCTTACATGTTTCTCACCTTCTTGCTTCCCAAGGACCATCAAACACCACCAAACCTCTGAGTAATGACCTGGAAAATCACCATACAACCTCATGTAAATTTTCACCATGCTTCTACCATGATCCACCAATGATTGATTATCTCTAAAACTCATACCTCCATACCATTCTGCATGCTCTAGGGCTAGGAATAGGCCTAGAATGACTTGACTCAATCATGAAACCTCATGAACTGACTATGATGACCTCTTATAGAATCATTAACAAATATGTAACACATCATAATGACCATGAATTTACATCATGATAAACATTCACACAACTATGACTTAACTCACTTGCTACTAGAACATGCACCAAGACCTCATAGAACTCACCAAACTTGGACACTACCAATCAACCTTCATGTTTGACACTTATTAACATCTCATAGAGACTCACATGACCGTCATGACACCATTTTTCAAAAATGGACTTGACATCAATGTGAACACTAACACACAATGGTCAACAATCTCCCCCTTTGTCATTGATGACAACCACCTCTAGAAACATTGATGGCAATCATAAGACAAAACACACCTACAAGACCTCATTTCCATGTTTATGATGCTTCTCTCCCCCTTTGAAATCTATGAAAAATGCTACAATGACTACTAGACATAAAAAATGAAAAAAAAAGAGGACACAATGAAAACAATGCACAAAACAACTTACTTGCTCAAATATCTCCCCTATGGGACTAAACTTTATCTTCTTTGACCTCAACAACTACAAAAATTGATCCATGGACCTATAAAGAGAGTCAAAATAATCTCCCCTAAACTGATACTCCTTCATTTTACCTTCATTCATGCTTGACATCCACTTTCTAAGACTGTACCATGCTTTAGAACACAAAATTTTCCTTCAACATTGTCTTAACCATCTTTAGGACCAAAAGCTCTAAGTCTCATTCCTTAGTGCAATTTTAACTAACTTCTCCAAGCTATAGACTCAGCACAAAAATAAAAGACACTCTCCAAGATATCCCCCTATCAATATATTGTCTCCTTATAAGTAAAATGCAAAATTTTAGGACATTTACCTTAGCTTGAAGCTTAGAAGATGGGCCTCAGTGACTCAATTTATCACATTAATGAAGTCATCTTCAATGTTCTCTTCTTTATTACATGTCTTCTCAATTATATGATCTATTACCAACACTGAATAAGCCTCATTTAAAACATCAAAAAATATGTCACTCTCATCCTTTTGACACCTTTTTCTCTTAGATTGGAACCAAGATCAGCTCCCCCTTCCTAAGATTTCATTTCTCAGACCTTATAATTTGTCTAAGTTTACTTCTGATATCAAAGGTCAAATTGGACTTTTTTTCCTTCAAACAATGCAAACTTACTTCAAAGGCACACTAGAAATTTAAAGTTTTCTCAAACCATACCTACTTCTATTAAGCTTCAACCTTGATTTTCACTTCATAATTTTGATGTAAGTAATACTTAACATGCCTTGTTTTATTCTTAGGCTAATAAGATCATCAACTACCTCAGCATACCTGACAACTCCTTATTCTTGACAATCCTTTTCATCCTTAAAATCTGATTTGTTTCATTTTTCAACCTTTAGAAACCTATGTCACATAGTTTATCATGGTTCTTAACCCTTCACACAAACCTCAAATTTCTCATCCTCAGTCAATGTTACACTATAAAAATCCTTGATACCCTATTATATTTTCTCATCCTCAGTCATGTTACACTACAAAACATTCAAGATAACTCCAGTCTTGAACTATACCTCAAATTCTTTTACAACTTATCTTTGAACATCTAAGCATACTGTAGGTATCTATTTGAGCTCAAGTTAGTATGATTAAACAATAGAAATGATCAAAATAGTGTCAATCATTAAGACCTTTTGTCTAAGTCAACCACAGGACTTAAACACAGTTATGACTACACTAGATATTATTCAAAACCTTGAAATTTGAAACTTATACTTTATCTTGAGGTATTCCAAGAATGACCTAGGGAAAGACAATACCTTTGACTCAGTAGACGAGGCCTTATCAATAATATTCTAGCATCATGATTAGTTCAAGAATAAATTAGCATTTCTTATTCTCATTGTAACCCCGAGTCTTCTTCCAAGTGACCTACAACCTCCTAGTGACACTCAATTTTAAACTTAATATATCCAATAGATAATCTTGAAACCTCATGTTAGATCCATCTCTGACACAAATTTAGGCCATGATTAATCATTTGATACCTCTTCCAATAATGAATGACCCATCTCATTGATACTTCAACATAGATCTTAAGTCTTTCATTTTGACCTTTCATATATTTTCCATCTACATAATATGAATACACACTCATTGAATTTTACCTCTATCAAAGACTTGACAGTAGATTACACACCTTACATGAAAGTACTAGATTATCATTCATAACATAACATCTCTTTATTGCTATGATACTGTCTTACATTGATAAAGTATCCTCAAACATTAGATCTTCAACATTTGAGGCCATTAAGAGCTAATGAATTTCTTCATTATACACTGATGACCTTTATGACCTTAAAAACATGACCTGTGTAGTTTGTACATTGAACCTTCTCAAGAAAACACATGTTGATAACTTCTCTTCAAACAAAATGTAACTAAAACTTGAGCATTCTTGAAATAATCCATGAAACATGACCTAGTAGACCATAGACCAGGCACCAATACAGATACCTTTCTAATTTATGGATGACATAGATTGTGGAACAGAGCAATATTACACTTTTGACTGATCACACACTTTATTTGATGGAGTCATTTAACCTTGAATCAATCCTTTGATCCCTGTCATTGGAGCAACATTGACCAGCCCATAGAAATGCTAGACTCTATTTGACTTCCAATTTCAATGACATCAAGTCATTTAGTATGGCTAGAAATTCACTAATATTTTCAAACGCTTCTTCTTACCTGTAGAAAGTATTTAATAAGGACATATTCATACTTTCCATATTTAGATGATCATAATAGTCTTAGCTCTCACTATTAGCCATTAGTAGCTAGACCATACTTCTCAGATACTTGTCAAATTCAATCCATTGACACACAAGTACCTGATTCTCACTAACCTTATTGACCTTAGAATAATTTGAGTGACACAATGAAATTCTATGTTGTACATCACATACTTCTAGATCTCTGAATTTAATGTACTATACATTGATCCTCAAATAATTCCCAGAACTTTCAAGTACTTGACATTCACTCAAATCTAGAAAAAAGGCTTCAAGGAACTCTCTATCATACATCATAGACATAATTCACACACTTTAATCAAGAGCTTAATCCATAGACCAATATTAGATGTCTCATTACCTTTCTATACAATCTCTAATTAAATCTTATAAATCTTCAACCATACATGGAAACTGTAATAAATCTCACTCAATAGACATAGTCATGCAAGATCTTGACTTCATCTTTCATAGCACATAATCTTCATGATATGACTAGTTAAGTCAACATACCTCATTTTCTTCATATTATATTGTAGATTCACACACATGACATTTGACCAACAATTTTTAACTCACATCTTGAAACCTATAGGATTTTGATACCATCTTGAACTTTGAATGGACATCAACCTTGACCAAGTTCTACATGGACATTCCAATTACTCAAACTCTTTTGATGCATGATGACAACTCTTAATGACTTTGGAAGTATTGACAATAAAGGCCATGACTCGCCAATTGATCCTAGAAAATTAACTTCGTAGCATTTGATCATGACACCATTCTGTAAATAAGCTAGATCTGTAACAATAAACCACTAACTTAGCCAAAGGACACATGACTGAAAACATCAACCTTTTCACACCTCTATCCTTTAAAATATTTTCCATGCCTTGACTATCATCCATAAATTTGAACATAAGACACCCTTATACAAATAATCTTAGGACTTCCTTATATCATGACATAATCATAACATAATCATATCTTATACCCTCAATGTACACACCTTATGACTTTTCAAAAACCACTCATACAAATGACAGTGATATATTGGATATGACATCTACATACTAAGACCAAATACACTTTGACTTGAGTATTCAAGTCTTCCAATGACAAACACTATCTGTACACAACAAACAACATAACATATATGGACCATAAGAATATTCTTTAAGACACTTCACAAAGTTTGATACTTTAGACTCTTATAAACCACTCCTTCATGAACATAAAAAATCTCTAAACACGTTCATGACACTTACAAGATGGATCACTACACTTCTTCTTAATACAAACATTACACATCATCATGATCTCCTACTTCAACAAGGTTTCAGAGAAAATCATGGTTATGACTTCAGACTTTAAGACATACCTTATTGCTCTTGAAGAGATTTCACACTTCATAATATGACTCTAGAACACACTTCTATCAAGATTAAATTTACTATACCTCATGACTTCAGAGGCACTTGACTCACAGATTACTCCTTTGAATGGAGAAGCATGATTAGACTATCAACATAGACATGACAACCTTTTTAATTTTCCATGAAAAAAATGGATCATGATTCAACTTTGATCTTGATTGGAATGAACCAAATCTATAATTTTGATATCTTGAAGCACATGACTTAACTTATTAGAGATAGACTTCATGAGATGCAATACTTTGCAATATTACCATTGATTAATGGAACTTAAACACAATAATTCTTGTCTTATTACCTTGATTGGTCTCTCTTACATGAATAAAATGTATTCATAGAGAAACTCCTTATCTCTACGGCCATACTCACAACTGAAGAAAGATTCATCTACATCTCCTTGCTCTATGAGAAT
Organism: Taxus chinensis; assembly: GCA_019776745.2. Lineage (NCBI taxonomy): Eukaryota > Viridiplantae > Streptophyta > Pinopsida > Cupressales > Taxaceae > Taxus > Taxus chinensis. The sequence goes on from CM034146.1 coordinate 788,989,112, forward strand.
GCCTAAACCATCTTGCAAATTGAACTTATAATTTTGACAATTTTTCTCTTAGATCATAATCATTGAAAAATCATAACCAATAAAGATTAAAGGACTCATGAATGGAATAGCATTCTTTGTTATGGAACACCAGTTGAAATCTTCAAATCTTCCTTTACTGGTATCTCACATACCTTTCAGCAACTTGGATTTCTCATCTTCTTCATTATAGGGTTTGAATCCCATCTTCTGTAAGCTTGATCAATATCATCTTCTTCTAGCCCTTGAGAGCTTCCAAAATTCTCTAATTTAAATTCAATAGGCCTTCATTTAATCTACCACCTTTCTTTAGCTTGACACAGTCTTCTTCTATCCTGCTAACATACTTTTGTTTTCAGATCATTTCTATAGAATCACACCTCTTTGATATCATAGCTTGACTATGCATATAAACATCACATGGCTTGTTTTTCACGAACCTTCTCACATTCCTACTTCCTTTGAAGGGAGTCAAAATCTGAAATATCCTTCTCTCAACTGACTCAATGAGATTTTTTGAGACAATTCTTCATCCTTCTTGGCCATGGACTTTCAATTCTTGATTCAACCTTAATATCTAATTTTCTTAGCCATCTTGTGCTTCTAGGATCTCCTCCAAGATGTTAAACTTACTTCACAAGGACCTACTCTGATACCAATTATTGGAAGAACAATGAACTGAGAAGGGGGTGAATCATTCCCTACAATAATTTTTGCTTCATTTACAAAACCATACATTCATCATTTGATTTGTCAATTCATCATTCATAACCATACATGTGCATATTAGATGTGCATTAACCATTCACAATAACAAAACACAAGAAAAGAGTACAAAAGACAAAAATATAAGTGGGAAACCCTCAAGGGGAAGAAAACCCACTGAAACTCTTCTTATATTACAAAAATCAAAATAAATTTAGTGAAGAAAAAACTTCACAAGGAGCACCAACCTCTAGTTTAGTAGAGCACCAACCCCTAATTTAGTGAAGCACCCACTCCATAAGGAGGATACAACCCCCTAAGATGATCAAGTACCAAATCAACCATTTGAAGATGAAGATATCTAAAAAAATTTGCTTCCATAACTGATGGAGATCACCTATTCATCTCACACACACACACCATCGACCCCTAATTCCTTCAACTCACTTTTCCTTCTTCTTTCATGGATTTTATTGTCTTTAAAACCTTGCTCACATTATCAAAGTGGGGGAAAATGTAGACACAAAATCATGCACTTTGGGTAATTATCTAGTCATGATTGCATACAACTATTCATATGATTCCTAAGTACAAAAAGTACTAATTAACCCATGCATTTAGCCATATTTATTTGTTTTCTGTCACTTCTCTTGGTTTTACACCTTTACTTGCTCAATATTCCTTTTTATACTCCATCTTCTATCATCGTGGACACTAGCGCCCATCAAAGATGCCAATTCCAAGAGCCCTCATCCCCTCTAGGCATCCCTGACCCCTTTGTACTTTACTCACACTTTTTGGGTCCTTTCTATCCATTTGAGCATCTTATATTTTTGGTATTCATCCTTTTCGGGGTTAGTTATGAAATTTGAGTAAAGGAATCATACAAATATAAATTTATATGATCATAATAAATGACCAATCACTAAGCATTAATTATCACCACCTATGGTTACATCCACCAAGCATCTAAGATCTCCATTGCATCCATCTAGCACCATCTAAGGGACGAAAGGGTAGGTTATTCTCCATACACACTTTATAAGAGGGAAGTTCATTTTATTCCATGCACACATCTATTACATTTCTTTACATCTAGCTTATTTTCTCGTTATCAAATGCAACTCACACAAGAGCCACATAGGGCATGATTCCACACACACACACACACACACACACACACACACACACATAGAACTACATTGGGTATAAGATATAGTGCAGTTCTCAGTCATAATTTTTCCATTATTACAACTGAGGACAATCTGACCCATCATTTTGCATCTTTCTTTTTTAGGATTTGATGTCTATTTCAGGGTTTTGCAAGTTCATATTTCATTGCAGGTTTCCAGCGATCTTGGTCCGACCTCAGAGTGACCAAAGGATACTAACAAAGAATATCCTATGACCACCTAGAGGATGTTTCTTGGGATTTTCCGTAGACCTAGGCATGCAGAAACAGGTGTAGGGTTCTCATGGGTGCCCATATCCCTCTCCACATGCTCCAATCCAACCTATCTTTCCTTATATGCATTTTTATGGATCTTTGTTCAACGCTCTTGTTTCTTTGTTTATTTTTCAAAACTTCGGTACACTCAAAATTTTATTGTGAATCATCTAAGTACCTTCTTCTCCTCCTCCTTACAACTAGGGTTTCATAATTTATTGCTTAGTTTGCTTGAGTATTCATTGTTGTACTTAATTGCATATTTATTTACTGTTATAATAGAATTATATTAGGCTCTTATTTCCACATTTATCTTAATTAGGGACTTACGCAGTGAACCAGGCCTATGTTGAAATAAGATTCTGATATATCTCTACTACTAATGTTATTACTAATATACCTATTCTAACACTTGTAGGAGAAAAGGAAGAAGGAAATAACATAAGATGAAAGTTGATGCACCTAGAGAGAAAAATGGATCTGCAACTACTATATATTTTAGGATAACAAAATATATTTTAAAAATTTAATTTAGTCCATACACACAAATCACAATTTAACAACGGGAATAAAAATAAATGGAAAGAATGTGGAGATATAAGCCCCAAAAAATCAGCTAATACTAAACATGCATAATTGCATTAGACTATGAAAGAGAACATGGATGCATTACATTTACCAATATAGAAGCTAATAAAATAGAGAAAAGAAGAAAAATATAGAGGAATAAGGGACAACAAGTCATAAGGTAATAATTTTGTTAGAGTATAGTATAATCTTCACTTTATATATGAAAATATTAATGGACGATAAAATTTTAAAGAAGAAAAGAAAATGTGAAGGAATCATGGCTAAACATCCTTCATACAAAATAATTGGATTTTTTTATGTTTCATGTATCTAAATGGGTAAAATAGCTATCTGGAATAACTATCAAATGGAAATACCCATTGTTCTAGAAGTATACTATGTCACCCCACTTACATTTCATTATCTCAATTATTTAATTGTGTAAAGGGGCTCCTCTCCCGATGTACTATACTATCTAGGTGTGTACCCTAATAGTTGGGATTGGATAAGCTCTACTCTATTCAATTGCTCATCAGATAAGATCACACCTTATCTATATATGGGTGGTGGCCACTCCACTCATGGAGATACAGGGGTTTACTTGATCAAGATCAAATAGAATCCAAGTTCAAGCCCAAGGATAATCAGGGGAGGAGCCATATAGATAATAATATGGAGGGGAGAGGAAGGAGGTCTATGGTTCTCTATATCTCATATATGTAGGGGGTCGGGAACAGGGGATTGGACTCTCTATACTAATAAAGACTTGATCTTGAGGCATTCGTGTGAGACAGTGCTCAACCCTTTGGTCGTATATCAATAAAGTTTGTCCTATCATTTGACCTTAGATCTAATCCCATCCAGAGATCTAGATCTATATATGATATGGTTGGACTTGCCCTTCAAATCCTATATAGTGGCTTCTTAGAGTGAGGAGGTGAATTCGATGAACAAACGCCCCTATCTATATTTGTATATGGGCCAACTTCTCGTTGTGAGGAGAGATAGTTGATGAGTCATGGTCAATGACATAAATAATAAACACATGTGTTTGTTCTATAGACCTCTATCTTTTGATACATTGGGGATGACAAAATAAGATATAATAGGTTCCATGAGTCTAGTAGTACCCCTTATCTGTATATATTTCCTTACTTCGGATTTTAGTAGTGTTACGATATTAATTCATCATGGTGGAGTGGGTGGCAAGGATACGCTTTGTTGTAATTACTGTGATTCCCACAAGGCAATCTGATTCCTTAGATTCCCCCACTTATAATTATTCCTATGTTATCATTTAGCTCATTTAATTCTCATTCCTGCCTCTGAGCTTATTTTCGTTCTTCCAACACTACCATTGATCTAATTCAATTCTTTTTATTCAATTATCATGCCTCGACCTCCCTCCCCTCGCCTCAATTTAGTATAGGGTCCTAATTTTGGGGGTCCACCCCATATATAGATTAGATAGGTCAATTAATCATATCCCCCTCCAATCCACACATATTATTCTTCCCACTATCTATAAATGGCTTGGTTTTCCTCAGAGTTCTCTTCCCACTATCTATTATTCCCTTCTCTTTAGTTTTTACTATATCTCATCTCAAGTGAGGTGTGGAATCATTTAGTCTATTCCCAATCCCAGTCCCCCTATATATAGATGGTCCTACTCTCCACCTATCTAAAAAGTGCCTCTCCACCTCACCCCACCTCTATAAGGGGGTGGGCGAAGGGGGCTGGGCACGCACCTATATGGATATGGTGGTGCCAACTACCATCCATAAAATAATAAATGGATGGATGGAAAAACATAATTGATCTGGTAGGGTCTATCCACATAGAGAATAGTTGGGCTATAATAGATGATCCCTGAATTCTCTCTATAGTTTCTAGTTCCTAGTTTAATCGAGGGGCACCCTATATACAAATATGGTGCTAGGATGAGGAATATATGGTAATATTATATGACCATTATAACCTCTTGTGACACTTTTAGTAGATCATGTAATCAAATCATATTAACAATTACCACCAATAGTGATCTGAATATTAGGAAGAATGGAGGAACAATTCCAAGTACATGTTGGCTTGTAATGATGTTTTGAACTAAAAATAAGATCCTTGATCGAGTATAAGCATCCATATAATACAATGTTACACCAAAATTTAACCAAAATAGTTAAACATATCTCACCAAAATATCAGGAAGTTAGAGATAATAGGTCGTAGTAAAAATTAGTATATCATGGCATAAGAATATCATCATGTGTGCTAACAAGCTAGGAAATATTGGGATAATTTCTTCATATAACTATAGCACTTTGAGAGGGAAGATAACATTTCATGGGTCCCTTACAGTGGTTTTAAAATGGTTCAAATCTATATAAGGTTATTTTTTATGATAGTGTACCATAATATCAAACAATGGCATATGAAAAAATGCAAAGTTCTAGTGAAGTGGAGGTAAATTCAAAAGGATTTTAGAAGTGTGAGATGTAGAGTATAAAAATTTACAAAGGATAAAAATTGTAGAATATGATGTCCACTAATTCTTCATGATATTGAAAATAAATGGTGGCTTTGGATTTACTTCATGGTATATGTGCGTTGAAAGAATGACACAAAATGAGGAAGGGAAATACCACAAATGAAATTATAGAAATGATAGTGAATTACCATCTATGAAGTGAGGGAAAAGGTTCATAGGTTCCATGAATAAATATTAAATATGAAGGGAAGAAATAATATTTTAAATGATGCATAGATTAGGGCATTACATCGTGGTCCGTGGTATAAATAAAAATTCCATGAATAATAAAAATATACAAGTTCCTGGGGAGCGCATGTTTTCAAAGCACATGGATGATTAAGATTGGTGTGGGGATAATTTTGGTTAACATGTTAGATATCACAAGCACTAAGAGGGGTGGTGAATTAGTGCTTAGCAAGATTATATCAAAATTAAAATTTTAACTTCTCAACTAGAGACAGCAATCAACCAATGAACTTAGAGTGAAGTGTATGCAAGAAAAAATGCACAGGACATAGAGTTATAATGGGAAACCCGTGAAGGGATAAAACCCACTTGAAATCAAATCCTTTATTTGGAACACCAATTCTTAGCTTACATGAAATATTTTATTAAGAACCTACTTAATATTTGAAACACCAACTTCAAACATCACCGAGCACCTACTTGATGAGGACTAAGCACCCACTCAATTGATTGAACAAGAAACACCTACTTCTTCAGCCTAAGAACCTACTTAGACAATTACAAAATTCAAGTGATCCTTTAGTATATTTCTTGCTATATCAATAGGTCATGATCACTTTACTAAATATCAGTCACATCACTTACTTCCAAAAATTATCTTCATATTTTCATTACAGTCCTCTGCACTTTCTAGTTATCAGTATTTTCCTTTCTATTGTTTAAGTATTATAACTAGTATGCCACTGTTTCATGTTGTAATTACATTCTCATATTGTATCTAAGATTCATATAAACTTGAAACCTTGAATTCCAAATTTCATCAAACTATATGCATCCTCTTAAGTATACAATCTTATTTTCCTAAATATATCTTTTACTCCTTTAAAAAATCTTCACTAAAATTATGTCACTGTCATATTTTTCTTATGCTTCAAAGTCACACATTGTTCTTGATCATTCTCACACCTATTTTGCTAAAGTTCACTCCCTTAAAGAAAATATCTTCTTACATTCCATCTTCTTGGTTTCATAAGACATTTTAACTTCCTTGATGTTCTTTGACCTTAGAGGAACCATTCATCTTATCTTTCAAGCTTTTTTGAAACTTATTCAAGGCCTTTGGGATTCTTCATAAACCTATTCTATTCTAGAAATGTGACCTTTCATTCTCTTTGACTTTTCATGTTCTCAACAAGACCAAGAAAATGTCTTACCACATGTTTTGAGCTGCCACTACATAAGAATAGTTGGTAAGGAGCATTTTTGACTATTTTACAATGTGACAAGATTCCTTGATGCATAAACTGATCAAAAACCATTGTTCAAGTATTTTGATGAAGCAACTCTTCTTTTCATAGTTACCTGAGATAAGAAGTATGGAGAGTGTACTTTATTTTTCCATTGTTACAAAAGGTTTAAGATTCAAATTGATTTAAGGCCATTTCAAAGTTGATTACATCATGAAACATTTTATGAATGATGTTCATGGGATTATTGAATTTTTCCACGAAGATATTTGCATTAAAGAGCCAATAATGACCCTACACAAAGAGGAACTAAGTCTTCCAATGAAACTATCATTGAATTCTTTCTTATTTTAAGATGAACTTGTCTAATTTCTTTTGAAACATCTTCATACAGTCCCTATAGATATTTCTACAAAATATCTTGAATTTTAGTTGGGTAGATTTTGAGAATCGAAAAAATTCTCACACAAACCCTAGAACTAGGTTTATACTATCTGTGCATAGTCTGAGGTCACTAAATAATTCATTTCTCGCTCCAAAGAATATGAAAACAAGAAATTCAAATTTTTTATCCTTCTTGAATAATTTCTCCATCTCTTCAAAATGATTTCCAAGTATAAGCATCTTTCAATCATTCTCAGCAACAAGAATTGTAGTGTATAGTGATGAAGAACCATAACATTACAGTGGATTTTGGGAAAGAAACAAGATTTGATGACTTATTCCAATGTCCACATGTTGTAATGAGATCAAGGATGAATGAAACACCTTGAATATACTACTCAAGCATCACCTTTAGACCAAGAAACCAAATTCATTTTTTTTTTCATGTTTATTTGTTGGATATCAGTCTTCTTCTTGACTAATTTCAAGCACAAAACCATCCTCAACACTCTGAATCTCTTTCCTCATGAATCTTTCAATGTCAAGATCAAAACAAAAACACTTCTCTGAGATACCTCTGCCCTTATGAAGCTTACAACATCACATCAGGAGCACTCATCATTTGAAAAAAATTATCATGGAACACAGTCCATTCTGAGGAATTTTAACACAAAACATTTAGACAAGAAGATACTTAATGGATTTCCATACCATCACACCCATACAAATTATTCAAGTCTTCTAAACAAATTTTTTCAAGATATCCTTCAAACATACCTTTGTGCACAGCTTACATGGCAAAGTAACTCAGCATAAGCCCTTTTGGAGATACTTCACCCTTCACCATTTCACTTTTAGGGTATCAACATCACATTTTTCTCTTGTAGAAGATAAACACACCTCATGCCTCCTGACATGGTCATTTCACCACCTCTTACTGACAAAAAAATCTTGGAGGCTTAAAAACATGAATGTCCCATACTAGCTTTGCATAGTACAAGAATGCTTGTTTAGCATGGATCACCTTGAAAGAAATAAGATCATCAATTTTACTTATATGAGGTATATTATGCCTCTAAGATATGTTTCAAGCGTTCACCAAGGATTTAGAGTTTACAAACTCAAATTTGACTACTCAACTCAAGAAGATGCCTTGAAGAGAGAACAAACACCAACAGAAGAATGTTCATAAAAACATGTCCAATTAACCTGAAACTATTTCCACTATCTCAAGATCGGAGTCCTCTAAAAAAATCCTTCTATTATTTATATAAATGATGCACTATATTGTTTCTTGAGCATTAAGAATCCAGACACCTTATTATGCATTTTCCAAAAAGCCTGTTTTAGAAAAATTGGCACAACTATCACATACCTACTCAGAAATTGATGAAATTTTTCTTGAAGCACCAAAAATCACCTTACTACATGTTCTATAGGCCCATTTTTCATAAATATTCATGTACTCTTATATTACATCTCATTTTCTTCATCTTGCATGACCAGTTCTCAAAGCCACTTTCTATGCACTTTTGAATTTTGACTCTAGGAGATAAACTAAGCCTTTTTTTCTCACACATGTTGTAGAAAATATTCCTAATCTGGTCCCATGCTCACATGACATTTTTTTGAACTTTACCAACTTCTCACACCTCATCAGGCACTAGAAACAGGCCTAAATGGGCCAATTTCAATTGGAACTTCCACCAGATGACCTGATACACCCTATGAGATCTCTTGCTCATAATTGAAACAAAATTACTGACCTATAGACCATATTAAACCAATAATCCAACCTATAATTTTCCTTTAGGAATTAACCACCTCACTATTTGAGCTTGAAGCACCTAGAAACCATCCTAAAAGCACTACCAATCAACCTTCATGCCTTTGATTGTGCTTCACTTCACCTTTCACTCATTTTCCATCAATGCCTCTTGACATCAATGAAAAAACCAATGGTTAGGGTGCAACATAACATTTATGGTGTTTCATAGTGATGATTTCCTAGTAATGTTTGAGAAATTGTACCCTATAGTATCTTTTCGAAATGAAGTCTTTCATATTTAACTTGGGAACTCAAGACTCCTAAAATTTTTAAAACTATGGGCATGCATTAAATACACATGGAATACCAAGAAAAAATAAAAATAAAATGAAAAAAAATGGTAAACAAATAATTATGTATAAAGTTTGGTGCATTAACTTCTGGGTATGGCTTGAGAAACATCATATTAACTTAGATCAAAATAAATTATCTTGTAAGACCTTAGATCTTGAAATCATTTACTTATTTATGATGTATATGTTGGCATGTGATTCCAACTCTCCCCATGATTTTTGTGACATGGAAAAACCGTCTCTCGTGGATCCTAACTCTGGTGATTCTAGCAGAGATTAACACATGTAGGTTTTGATCTAATGGAAATCGTGGTCTAACAAATGGTATCAGAGTGACAGGTATCAAGTTCAAAACTCACCTAGTAATACTGGGGGGATTATTTTCATGTGCATCCATCATTCCCCGTGAGTTTCATGACATGGACTAACTACCTCTCATGGATCCTAACTCTGGCAATTGTAGCGGAGATTAATACCTGTGGGTTTTGGTATGACAGAAATCATAGTCCAAGAGTATAATTTAATATGGTATTCTCTAGATAGTATAAAAATTATAATTTCTCTAAGGATTTTCTCATTCAACATCCCACTTCACCACCATATCACTAAATTCAAATTTATGAATGCTGGCATGTTTATCAAATAACCTTTCAACTACATATTGGCATTCCTTGAGTTTTTTATCTATACGTATTCCTTATTTCCTCATGGTGTAATAATGTTACTATCCTAACTATCCTCTCATCATGATTATATATTTTTAACTAATGGGAAATTTATAATTTAAGAACATATGATGAGAGTGTGATCTTGAGATCAATTCCATACACCAACATGAAGAGATAATTTCTAATTGAGTTCCTTGGAGTAATTCTATTAACCCATAAGGATAATTTCACCTTAGTGCTCCACTATATTTGGTTCTCAATATCATGAGATACTAATTAAAATATAGGTATCCTCCTATCTTAGTGGAGAAATACCAAGACATGCAGATAAAAAACATGGGTGGAAGGTTGATAACCAAAATCTCTTGAGGCAATTTTATACTCAAACATGCATGTAGAGTGATGCATAATTACTTTATAATGTTGACATTCTTTACCACAATATCAATATGTTGGATGAAATCTTTTCTCATAATGGCATAACTTATATCCAAAACATTTTGCATCACAAATTTATTACCTTTATAATCAATCATTCAATTAAGAAAAAGGCACTACTCCATATTTAGAGAAAGGTAGAAAGGAGTTGGTTTCCCATCATAACCTTTTGTGAGAACCCTAAATTAATGCAATGGATTCATTCAATTTATTTAATTAGGAATAAATACTACATGGAATAGAATAATACATGTTTATTTACAATTATACAATGGAAACTAAGATATTTGCAAGCATGTCAAATTGATAAAGAATTTAAAAATACAAGTAGGGTTATCATGATTACCTTGCTAATTTAAATCAGTTTATAATTGTTTTGTTTTCAAATATAGGAAGTATACAAAAATTTTAAGGTTTATAGATCAATTTTTTCTCTCCAAAATCATTAAATTTTAGAACCATATAAGAGTTCAGGACTAGATTCTACAAATTGGCCTTATTCCACTATCTTGGATTGATATATTGTAAAGTTGTATTTTTTCCTTGATTTTTTGTTATCACATGTACCACACCTTTCTATGTTCATATTCACCTATAAATCTAGTTTTCATACTTTTATCTATAAAAAACCTATCTTTCTACAATAAAATAAAGAACTTGTTAGACATAAAAAAAATATACAAATGTTTGAGTTGGACTAACCTTTGTAGTCACCCTATTTGTGAGTCAGTGAATGTTGCATCCTTTTTGACTCAACATAGCTCTCCTACTGTGTTGTGTCAATTTTAATACAATCTAGAACCCTTGACCTATATTTTCCATCATGATTCCACACAAATAAGGGATATGATACTCTTCTCCCTTGAAACCCTTGTGTGTAAATATGTAAAACAGATTTATTCCCTCGTAGGTTGTGATATGTAGTATGAATATTGTACTCTTGTTTCCTTAGCTTAGTATTTGGTATAAATATATGTTCTTACTAGATAATAAATTATTAATTTGAAGTTGTATATATAGGATTATATCACATTGAAATTTGAATCGTATTGGCACATAAAATTAAACAAAAATACAAGATGCAAAAGATTAAATAATAACAAATAGACCCAATGGGCATAAATGACCCAAAACCTAGAAATGGTCAAGACCATAGTATGGTTCTAACCAATCTATATGGTCTTGTACCTAAAATATAATAATTGAAAAAAAACAATGGAAAAGGATAGAGATCTCTATGACACATCATAAAAACATGAATAATCATCGAGTAAGTTGTAAATCAGATGATCAATCAAGTAATGAAAAATTAAAAAACAAGGACTTTCGCGACCAAGAATTAGTTTCATTTTTCAAGACAAACTTACATAAATCTTACAAAAAAACATGATGTAATAATGATTTTGTGTAGATTTTAGTGTCTGCGTCCCCCCCATCTATGCTAGTGAATAAAATTACTAGTTTTATAGGAGAATAAGAGTGTACCTGATAGTGTTAAAGGATAAGAAGTTATATAACATAACAACATAATAACAAAAATGTGGTGAACAACACAGGCCATCAATGTGACCCACACTAAGATAGGGAATAACATGGTATAAATGTTAAAGGGTTTGATAGATGTATTATAAGCCAACTAATAACAACCAACAATTTCTAATTTATATCTTACAAAATGTCTCTTCCTCTCCCCCATGTGACTTTTCATCTCATTACCACTTGTGACCTTTCACATTCCCTAGGAATGAAATTACTTCATTTTTTTATTTTTGAAAAGGGAATTTTACAATGCCAAATTAAGTCACTTAAGTGAATAAGATGAAAGATTCAAAAATTACATTCCGAATGAAGAAATAGGATGTTAGAGATAAAGGGAAGGGGAGAGAGAAGAAGAGAGAGAAGTGAGAATCTGGAGACGTGAAGATTATTAATGATGAAGAATCTACTACTAATGGGATTTTAAGGAAATGCTTCATGAATGAGATTCCTTGCCTTTAACCTCTTGGTTATTTTAAATAATGATATTGTAACTTCCTCCTTCTGTGAGATGTGGACACTCTCCAGGGAATTGAATGAGTGTTCAGAAACACTACTATGACACATTAAACTATGTGGCTTCTTGGTCTTGCAAACATGATGATCTTCTCTTGTAATCACTAGGATGAATCAAACCATCTAGTCTTTGGCAAAGGAGACCTTTTCAATTCTAAATAACCCATTAATAATTTCTTCCCCTCTACATATTCTCATTTTTCAATCAACATCCTTACTTTCAATTCTTCCAGTTTTACACTTGTTATATCATTATCATTATTAATTAGGATATCCATTGTTTAAAGTTGAAATTGGCTCCAAATTTTCATGTTTGAGATCCATGGTGACAACGTCCGCTGACATGAACTAGAAAAAAAATTCTATGAAAATTTTGACCACAGTCCCAATATCTTCTATTTTTATTAATTCTAATTCTACAATGCCTATTTTTAGTGCGTCGATTTAGCACGTTTGAGTGTTCTTGATATGTAAGGAGCAATGGAAAACTCAAAGAATGAACCATCGTAGGACTGTGAAGCATGGAAAGACTTGATATTTTCATAAATGGGTCTTTTGGGTGTCGAAATGGGAAGAGATTGGTCTCAAAAGTTTCATTTTTTTTCAAGAATGCTCTGCTCCAAATTTTAGATGATTTTCTCGTCCAAATTAGTGGGTAAATGATAATTTCTTCAAACATAGAAGAATACTAAGAGAATACACAGTCCTCCATATCCCTAAAAATTATTTACTTCATCATGTAATAAATTTCTCAATTAAAATATAATTTTATGAGGATCATCTACTCTAAAATTCAAGTAATTTGGCTCTCTGAGTCACTAGGAAATTGCAAATACATTTTCACTTATTATGTGTAAAATTGGAGTTTGTGAATGGAAAAATCAGTTATCAATATTATTTTAATGTGTAATCACATGCCATGAATCATAGGTCATCATGAAGTTGTTTTCAAAATGATTTTACTGGTGAAGTATTGCGGAGATTGGGTACACATATTAAGAGATATGAGCAAAAATCATTTTGAAAGCTTGATGTTATGGGACAAACCAGCAACATACATGTAAAAAATAGATTCAAAAATGTCTAAGTGTTTAACATGAAGCCTTTTCATCTCACTTGCACACCTTAACCCCATCTTGACTCAAACACACTTAGCTAGGGTTGCATGAGAGTTGATGTGGAGTTAAACCTTAAAAATAGGGTACAAAGGGGAAAAGAGGAGAAAGGGGACACAACATTTTTATGTTCATCATGTCAATCCAAGTGTTATCTTTTGGTTTTATGTGGATGAGATGTGGGGGCTAGAAATTAGAACTCTGGAGTTGTATTGTGGTTCTACATGTGTCTGAGGGCTAGTTGAAAGAGAGGAAGCACAATTTTGTGTCCCTCGTGTCCCTTTTCACCTTTTGGAAAATATGATGTGATATAAAGGGTGAAAAAATGTGTCATGGGTGCATGCAACATGGGGGGGCAAGTGGTTAAGAAAACATGCAAGTTTGGGATCTCCTAGGTATAAAAGTTGTGCATTACAGATTATGGAGATAAGGGATTTATGAGGGAGTGCACTTTTTTGTCCCCCATGTCCATTTACACCTTTGGGACAAGTGAAAGGTTAAAATAATCCACCCAAATTGTTTTATGGGATCCTGGGTCATGAGGAAGGGGCTTGGCCATGATCAAGTGCAATTTGGGCATGTTTCTAACACCTCATGTTGTAATTTAAGTGATGCATCTTGCCAAAACATGGGGGAACACACTATTGTGTCCAACGTGTCCCTTTTCACCTTGGGGGAAAATTCAATGTGATAACCAATCCTTAAAATTGTGCTCATGTTATTTATTTTTGTTGATGTCACCCCACAAACTCCATTTTAGGACATTGGGAGTGCTTTTTCAGCCTCAGGAGAATGGGATAGTGTTTTTTATATTATTTTGACTCCAAATCAAAATTTGAGATCATACCAACCACGTTTAGGAGATAATTATTCTTGAAATTTTATTTTCAAGGCATGTTCCACTATTGGCTTGAAGGGGCAACTGCAGTGTCTTGAGATATCACATGAGATATTAAAGACTTAGAAAAAAATTGATGTTTCCATCATTTTAAGGGTTCCAATATATTTCCATTGAGTATTTTATGAGCTTTCATCTCCTCTCAGAACTCCTAGAATCTTCAAAAGAAGTTGACTTTCTCTATTATAGTCTTCATTACCTAAGCCCAAAATGACCTGATTTTTCCTAACTTGTTCCCGACATCAACTAGCTCCTCATATTTTCCATAAAAGACCCTTGATAAAATCATTTCTCTCATGCAAAACTTTCAAATTGGTTGAGTTTTCTGTGTCATTTTCCAGAGGATGTCTTCATGCTACAATATGGCTAAAAATAGCCGATTTAGTGCTTCGAAGAGCATTATTTTACCTCAGAGCTTGATCTCATTGTGAAATCATCTTAGATTCATTCCCCTACACATAAAACACACTTTTAAACCATTGTATCACTTTTGTATCATCCATAATGAGGGTGACATATACCTAGGGGGGTTGTGTGAGCTAATTGGTTGGCTGGAGGAAGGGTTCACAGTGACTGGGAAAATATTTTCAAAGGGTGGGCTTAGTTTTCATGGCAAAAAAAATCAATTTTTCATGCTATACATTTTTCTTGACAAAAAATAGATATATCTTGGAGACATTATACCATAAGGGGTAATGAATAACCTCAAGTATCTTGTGGATTAGTAGACCAATTCCTTATTTTTTGGGCCATAGAGTCACCATACTGAACAACTAACAAAGCTACCAACACAACCAGTAGAAAAACAACAAGAAAATACAACATTAAGGGAAACCAAAAAACAAAAATGGAAACATGATACAACATACCTACTCACCTATGGTACATGTGGGGTATAACCCGCTTTTACAGTAGCATTGATTCTTCACTAAATGTTTACCCATGCACAGGTATCACCAAATGCCCTTGTCCTATAAATACATTGAATGGATGCATGAAATATGACACCTTTCTTAATTTCTTGGGAAATTCAAACTAGATATCTCATTACCTTTGTTTTTTTACCTTCTGCTTCCAGTTACTTATCTACTAGTAAATACATTCCAATTTTTTATTTTCTATTGTTATTCCTAGAATGAGTCTTGATCACACCAAGCTTACTATTTTCACACCAAGGATTGAGGTCATTGATATGCATTTTACTTGTATTTGTTACTTTTTTCATGACCATGGTCTTTATGAGCTAGTTTTTGGCATATATTTTGAGATTTTGAACACTGTCACAATCTTTTTGATGCTCCATTTTGCTAAATCACTTTAAACAATCATCCTTCATGCATATTGGGGCATCCTTAATCCAATCTGCATTATGGTGTGATGTGTATAGATATTCATCACCATGAAAATAAAATGAGAACAAGGTCAGGTGTGAAATATGAAAATCATCATTTCCCCCATCTTGACCATTTTGGACCTCAAAATCCATATCCAGGATGAAAACATCCTTTCCTTGAATAGAGTCAAATTTGAAAGATTCAACCATCTTCTTATTTTGATATTCGTCATAAAGAAGGTCTTCATCTCCCAATGGGAAAGATAAGGCATCCTATCCATAACCATCTTCATTGGAAAAAATTTCATGCTTGTCTTTGAGAACATGATTGGAAACATGGGGCTCATATGTCAAGAATTCATTTGATATCACTCTCTTATCATGGTTTGCATTGATCAACACCTCTAGATAGATTTGTCATAATCCAATATTTCCATTACCTTCATCGCAACCAAGTAGATAATTTGTGTCTATGCTTAGTGGGAAGTGCATACTATAAAATTTTAGCTCCATAAAATCATCATGATACTTCTCAACTAGCTTTGTCACACCTAGGTGTTCTTCCATCAATATGGGCAGCTCAGCATCTAAAGTTATGAAGAATTTTCCAAACGTTGAATATTGGAATAATATGTTTACCCTTGGGTAATTTGGTTTTTGAACATTATATTTCACTTTTCTTATTGGAAAGAGCTTCTTCATTTTACCATTAACTGTAATGGTGGCATATGACCAATCCATCTGTATATCTCCTCCAATATCCTGATAGAAACTCTAGATCAATAGCATACTATACAAAGTTGGCATGTCTGCCACAAGTATTTTCATCTTGATTTTCTTATCAGAAAATTATGCAAATTATACTTTGGAATATTTCACTTATCCAATGAGACGTAATTCTTTATTTTCCATGGAGTAGGAGTAAGACCAAGAGCTTTAGAAACTTTTATGGGCACAATATTATCAGAGGCACTAGAGTCAATAATGTAATTATTCATTTTATACTCGACTAGCAAGGAAAGATAAAAAAAGGTTCTACTTTCCTATAAGAGGAGGATGTTGAGGCAAGAAGTTTCTAGGAAGGAGTAGTAAGAGGATTGGGAAGTGGTTATTTGATGTTGAAATTTTTGGAACATGGATTTTAACTACTTCCTTTGATAAATTATACAAGCATATCAAATTTCTTGAGGTGGGTTTCAAGTACTTTGACTATGATATTTGGATTTTATATTTCTTGACATGGTCAATGATGTCAAAAGAGGTTGTAGGCACATCAGGAACTATGACTGTCTTGACATGATTATGATTTACATTGTTAGGAATAAAGAAAGTAGAAACTGATTTGAAAAGAGGAGATGAAAGAGACTTAATCGAGGAGGTAGATGAAATCTTGGTTGAGGTAGTCTTGGGCTTCTTCTTGGCTGATCCCATACAAGTGGGAAGTGATGATCCTCTTTTTTTGTTATTTTTTTTTAGATTCTCCATTTGAGGATTCAAATTATTTGCTTGGGTAGTGGAAGAAGAGGTTTATTTCTTCGTTTGTGAGCGAGTGAACACTACATAAGAGTACATGTATCTGTATTCTTTAAAATATTCATCAGGTGAGTATTCACAACACCCAATGTTTTAATATCCAAATTCTTCTTCTCTTTCAATTTTTTATTTAAAAAATTCATCTCCTTCATCTTCATAGTTTCCACATACCGCATTAATCGATGGAGTTTAAAAGGTGAGCCTTCAGGGTGCTCCTACAATATGATGCATGTTGAGAAGTTTCCTTCTTCAATGTAGTAAAATAATTTACCAATTTTTATAGCAATGAATCAGTACTTTCATCTTTGAAACTCTGACCTTATTTTTGTTAGAATATATATGGGATGTATAATTAAATAATTATAAATCCACAAATAACTTACCAAAGATTATATATTATGAGGTGCAGTAATTAAAACATAGATTAAGATGTTTATGTTTTCCTATTACATAATGTAATTAATTATGAACAAAGATTAAATAACACAGTGACACAAGATATAAGTGGTAAAACCATGAAAGATAAAAAAAACCACTGAAAAATCACTTATCTTTATTGAAAATATAATTTTACCCAACCCTCCCACTATTTCACATGCAGTTAAATCTTCAATTAGGAATTATGAATTTCCTCATACATTTTCTCATGAGTCGTATTAATTTTCTTGTGCATATATAGCTCGCATATAATCTTACAACCTTATGTAACTAATCTCCAATGAGATCACCTTGTTATATACAAAGCGGGTGGTCATGATCCACTCTTAAAAGCCGACCCAGGTAATTTGGAAGGTTTTTATAAATAAGTGATTTCCCACTTAATATTAGAATCCTAATGCTCCCCCTTAATGTTAAGTGGGGAAACATGTAAAAATATGTTAACATTTGTTTCTTATGTCAAGTCACCTTTCGATACAAAAGGAATTACAATCCATAGATCAACTTGTGATTTAGGCTAGCATCCAAAAACACGTGTTATGTGGGTTTGCAGTTATGTAGTGAACTAAAGCAGAGTCTTGTGGTTTTTTCAATTCCGTGGTACACTACCATAGTGTCCCGTAGACTTATACAAGCCGTGAATAACTGTAAATGCATTGCAGTTTTTAGAGAAGCCATGAGACACTGGTTTTTTGCGGTTCAAAATAGTGTTCCAAGGATTCCATAAAAACCACAATACAAAGGAACATATAAAAATTCTCAAGATAATGACTTTCTTGACATGATTATGATTTACATAAAAGAGGAGATGAAAGAGACTTACTCGAGGAGGTAGATGGAATTTTGGTTGAGGTAGTCTTGGGCTTATTCTTGGCTGATCCCATACAAGTGGGAAGTGATGATCCTCTTTTTTTGTTATTTTTTTTAGATTCTCCATTTGAGGATTCAAATTCTTTTCTTTGGTAGTGGAAGAAGAGGTTTATTTCTTCGTTTGTGAGCGAGTGAACACTACATAAGAGTAACTATATATGGATTCTTTAAAATATTCATCAGGTGAGTATTCACAACACCCAATGTTTTAATATCCAAATTCTTCTTCTCTTTCAATTTTTTATTTAAAAAATTCATCTCCTTCATCTTCATAGGTTCCACATACCGCATTAATCGGTGGAGTTTCCAAGGTGAGCCTTCAGGGTGCTCCTACAATATGATTCTTGTTCTGATTTTGGAATGAGGCATGTTGAGAAATTTCCTTCTTCAATGTAGTAAAATCATTTACCAATTTTTATAGAAATGAATCAGTACTTTCATCTTTGAAACTTTGACCTTATTTTTTTTAGAATATATATGGGATGTATAATTAAATAATTATAAATCCAAAAATAACTTACTGAAGATTATATATTATGAGGTGCAGTAATTAAAACATAGATTAAGATGTTTATGTTTTCCTATTACATAATGTAATTAATTATGAACAAAGATTAAATAACACAGTGACACAAGATATAAGTGGTAAAACCATGAAAGATTAAAAAACCCACTGAAAAATCACTTATCTTTATTGAAAATATAATTTTACCCAACCCTCCCACTATTTCCCATGCAGTTAAATCTTCAATTAGGAATTATGAATTTCCTCATACATTTTCTCATGAGTCGTATTAATTTTCTTGTGCATATATAACTCGCATATAATCTTACAACCTTATGTAACTAATCTCCAATGAGATCACCTTGTTATATACAAGGCAGGTGGTCATGATCCACTCTTAAAATTCGACCCGTGTAATTTGGAAGGTTTTTATAAATAAGTGATTTCCCACTTAATATTAGAATCCTAATGCTCCCCCTTAATGTTAAGTGGGGAAACATGTAAAAATATGTTAACATTTGTTCCTTATGCCAAGTCACCTTTCGATACAAAAGGAATTACAATCCATAGATCAACTTGTGATTTAGGCTAGCATCCAAAAACACGTGTTATGTGGGTTTGCAGTTTTGTGGTGAACTAAAGCAGAGTCTTGTGGTTTTTTCAATTCCGTGGTACACTACCGTAGTGTCCCGTAGACTACAAGCCGTGAATAACTATAAATGCATTGCAGTTTTTAGAGAAGCCATGAGACACTATTTTTTTGCGGTTTAAAATAGTGTTCCAAGGATTCCATAAAAACCACAATACAAAGGAACATATAAAAATTCTCAAATAAAGTGATTAAGGAGGAATACGTATATCAAATTATAGAGCCTTTTAAGGAATTCCCATAACTAATGCTTCACTGGGAATTATAAGTAAACTTCACATATGTGAAATTTTACTTAAACAACATAGAAACAATCTTGGGAGTATTCACTTTATAATATTCAAGCCATTAAGAGGTGGCATTGTCATACAAACTCCTCCTCAATGGAAACTCTAAAAGGCCTAAAAATGCATGAAACTTGCAATACTTCAAAGAACACAGCGGCTTCATGAAAATAATTGTAACTTGATCTTCAGTCGAACAGAACTTGAGATCAATATAAGAATTTAGGACTTTTTCTCGAATAAAGTGCATATGAGCCTTGATATGATTTGTCCTTTGATATTGAACTAGATTATTTGTAAGAGCAATGTAACTCTGGCTGTCACATAGAAGATTAGTGCTTCCTTTTACGCCCATATGGAGTTCGTCCAATAATCTTTTGAGCCACATGGCTTCCTTTGTTGCTTCCATAGCACTTTTATACTCTGCTTTAGTAGAAGAAATAGAAATTGTTGGTTACTTATTTCTACTCCAAGTGATGGCACCTTCACCCAACTTGAAAACATTTCCAGAAGTAGATTTTCTATCTATAACATCACCAGCATGGTCAGAGTCACAATATCCAAATAATTTTGCATCATCATAAGAATAATAATACAAACCATAATTAAATGTTCCTTTAACATATTTTATAATTCTTTTTTTCATTTTCTAATGATCCTCATAAGGATCCTACATGAATCTAGAAATAACTCCTACTACATATGAAATATCGGTCCTAGTAATAGTCAAATAAATTAGACTACCAACTATCTGTCTATACAGAGTAGGATTAAATTTAGCAAGTGCAAGTTTAGGATCTAATTTCACTCCAACTTCAATAGGAATGGCCATAGGTTTATAGTAAATCATGTTAAATCTTCTGATTAAATTAATAGCATACTAATATTGAGATGCAATAATAGATTTATGATCTTGAAAGATAACCATGCCTAAAAAATGAATAAGCAGACCTAAGTTAGTCATTTCAAAACGTTGTTTTAATATTTCTTTGATCTTGAGAAATAAATTTTTATCACTACCAGTAATCAAAAGATCATCAACATATAAAAAATAATTAATATATTAATATTTTCAAACTTAAAAAATAAACAATTATCAGAACAATAGTTAGAAAAACCAAGATCATGAAAGAAAATATTAATTTTAGCATACCAAGCTCTAGGATCTTGTTTAAGACCATACAAGGATTTTTTCAATTTGCAGACATATAGTTCCTTACAAGGTTCTTCAAAACCTTTTTGTTAATGCATATAAATTTCTTCTTTCAGGTCATCATTTATAAATGCATTTTTAACATCCATTTGGTGAATCTCCCAGCCAAATTGGGCAACCAAAGCAAGAAGAATTCTAACAGTGCTCATTTTAGCTACATAAGAAAAGGTTTGAACGTAGTGAAGACCAGTTTTTTGAGTGAACCCTCAAGCTACTATTCTTACCTTAAATTTATCTATTTCTACTATAAATTTATACTTAATTTTATACAACCACCTGGATCCTACAATGCTCTGTTTAGAAGGAGGAGGGACTAGTTCCAAAGTGTTATTTATAACTAAAGCATTGTATTCATCTTTCATATCCTTGATCCATCTATCATTTTGACTGGATTCTTCAAAATATTTTGGCTCAACCTCATATAGGGACATTAAGGCATGATAAGTATGTTGACTACGAGTTACCTTTCTTAGGTTATCAGGATGTGAGTCCTTGACTACATTTTTAGCCCATTTAGGAATTCTAGGATGCAACACATTTTGAGATGACTCCCCCTCAATCTCCATCATATCTATATTAGGATAATCATCCTCTTGAAAAAAAATTCCATATTTTTAGGAGAAGGATTGTCAAGATCTATTTTAGTAAAAACAAATGAGGGTTCATAAGAAGCATCACATAATGTTTTGTATAAAACATAAACATTCTTGTTTTCAACTATGTCATGTTTGAAGGGGTCATAGACTCTTAAACCTTTTGTTTGAAAACCATATCCAAAAAAATACAGGAATAGGAGGTTGGATAAAGCTTATTACTTTTAACTTTTGGAATGAAGATAGAAGAAGGACTATCGAATATTCTTAAGTGAGAGATATTTGGTTTTTTCTTTATTAAAACTTCATGAGGATTAGTTTGATGTAGAGCTTCTATAAGAACTTTATTAGGATATAGAAAATAGCATTCATTACTTCTACCCATAAAAAATTAGGCACATTTGACACAAGAATCATAGTCCTGGCCATCTCTAAAATAGTCTTATTTTCCTTTCCGCACTACCATTTTTCTGTGGGGAATAGGGAATAGTCATCTCTCTCTGAATCCAACATGACACATAGAACTCATCAAAAAATTTACTAAAATATTTACCTCCATTAACAGTCCTAATTATTTTTATTTTCAAGTTAGAAGCATTTTCAACAAAGGCTTTAAATTCTTGAAATTTAGACAAGATATCAAACTTTTTCTTAATGAAATAAGACCATGTCATCCTAGAGAAATATTTAATAAGGATACAACATACAAAGCTCTACTAAGAGAACGAACTTCAAGTGGACCTCTAACATCACTATGAATCAACTCTAATAAATGAGAGGAATTTGGATCATGATGTTTGTGAAATGGTACAACATGTTGTTTACCATGCAAGCAACTTTCACATGTGTCATGATTAGATTTCATCTGAGGGAGACCAACTACAATATTTAGGTGATACATCTCATGAAAACTTATGAAATTCACATGTCCTAATATTTCATATCAAAGTGATGATCATTTCTAGATGAAGAAGAAAAACAAGATTCAGAAACAAATCCACCAAAAAAATATAAACCATTTTTCTATATGTCAAATGTAATAACATTACTGAGATCATCTTTTACATACCATTTATCTTACAACAATACAAATTTATACTTTTATTTTGTTAACTGAGAGCAGGATAAAAGGTTTTTTTTTTCAAATAAGGAACATACAAGACATTCCTAATTATTCCATTTTTCAATTTAACATTTCCACAACCTACAGATCTAATGATGGAATTATCTCCTAGATATATATTTTCCTCAAATTTTACATCTAAAAGGATATCATATATACAATTCATGTGCCTAGATGCACCACTATCTAGGATCCATTCATTTTCATTTAAAGCTGAGAGAGCAGCATACAAAGCAATAGAATGCTTAGCATTATTTGCGTGACTTTGCTTTTGATTGTTAAATTTTCTATTTTTAGTATTTTTAACAAATTTGTTAGTTTTTACATGACAATCAGATTCTTTATGACCAAATTTTCCACATTTTTTACATGTGTCGTTAAATTTCACTTTTAAATTTTGATTGTTTCTAACAGAATTAGATTTAGGATTGGGTTTAAATTTTGATTTGATGTTAGATTTTTTATTAGCATTGATATTATTCCTATTTTGAGAAGGTTTATGATTCTGAGAGAAAAATACTTGAGAGGAAGTATCTTTTGAATCAAAGTTCTCCTTTTCACATTCTTCTTGAATTAATAGAGAAGACAGGGTGTCCAGATCAGGTAAATCATTCTCATTTTGATATTTAGAGTTAAATATGGAGATATAGTTCCTGAATTTTTCATGAATATTTATCTAAATGATAAACTACAAAAAAATTATCCTAAAACAATTCACAATTACATCCATCCAACTGAGCTTTAGTATTTTTAATTTTACCTAGGTAGTTAACAATTTTCTCATCCCTCTTCATGGGAGTTATAAACAATTCCAAAATCAATTTAATTATCTTAGAAATATTATTGCCTTCATCTATAATTTCTAATTGTTTCAATACATCAACAGGAGAATCCATATGACCTATATGCATTAAAAATTTATCTCTTTTGATTTGCAATAGGATTGATAGAGCTTCTTGTGATCTTTGAGAGAATGAGCTAAGGTTTTCAGGGTTTGTGTGTCTTCCGGTGGGTCATTTTTACACACCAGTTACAAGATCCCATAATTTTCTAGCCATGAAATAGGATTTTAACCTAAATCTCCAGATGTTATAATTAGTTCCATTTAATAAAAAATATTTATCCATTAAGAGACTAACATTACTAGCCATTTTTGATAAATGAAAACACAACTGTGAAGACAAATTTTACTTAACCAAAAACAAACTCCCTGTGGGAGAGCTAAAAAGAGTCAAAAATGAGCTATTTGAACACAGGTTACAAACCTAACTTGGCACACTACACACGTAGTTCTGCCTCAATTAACTATAACTTGCAATAAATTCAACCAATCTCAAACTGAGTCAAGCTACATATTTTTTTTAAAATTAATTAAAAATAGAAAAAAACTAAGAGATACATGGAAGAAGCAAGATACGACACATGTTGAAGATCAAATACGGTCAACAAGGACACATGTTGGATTTTTGGTAACTTATAAAGTAGATCCCCCTGACATACATGAAGTCCCAAGAATTTAATTAAAATAAATAGTTTATTGAGACCGCAACAGGGTTGAAAAGTCAACTACATACGCAGCAAAAGATAAAAATCTAACACTGCAAAAAAAAATATACATGTATATTTGCTATTAGTTCACACTTCACAGTACAAAAAACAAGTCAAAATACCAGTTAAAAGAAAAAATAGACTATTAAACCGTGCATACGTGGAGTTATTTTAATGGATCTCTTTTCACACTATAACATGATTATAACAAAGGACAAACAAAATATGAAAGAATATGGACACGTTCTATTGATTCGCATCTAACTAATTCTGACAAAGTCTTAATATAAAGAAAAATGGTGGTTTAATCTTATTGGTTAACCACTGCTACGTTTAACAAAATACTAACAATGTGAAATGCAAAAATACTTGGAGCTTTTCTATTGGATCAGATTTTTCATTGGACAGAAACAAGTTAGCAAAAAACTAAATTTGCGAAGAGCATGGAACAACCTTATTGTCTCACTCTTCGCAACTAACAAAAGGATCTATTAAAGCTCTAACATAATGAAACTACATGGACATTTATGATTGGTTAGAACTTCAAAATAGATAAGGAGAATGAAAAAGGCTCAATCCCTAAACCAACCAAAGGAAGGCACGAAGGTGAAAGATAGAGACTGGAGACTAATCAAAAAATGCCATTTGGCGATGATCTACCACCCACGGTGGAAAAATGGAAATATTCCAAAAAAACTTTGAGAGATGGCTCTGAGTGGACATGAAGTCCCCAAAATGAGATTAAAAAACAATAGAATTTCAAATCCATTCCGGGAAAGAAATAAGCCCGAAAAAAGTAAAATAACAGAATTATTTTTTAAATAATTCACACAACTATAACGGCTATATAAAAAAGTGTGAAATATTTTAAATAATGTGCAGAAGATTGTGAAGAACAAAGAACAAAGAAACAAGGTCATACAAATATTGATCTATGCATAAAAAATGTATAAGGAAGATCTAATCAACAAATCGACCAATATTCATATAATTTTTGGGCAGAAATTAGAATTTTTCACCTGATTAACTTGGAATTAACGGCGGAACAACTAGGGTTTCACAGATTTGAATCACTTCAAGTTTCTTCACCCTACAAATCAAAAGCATATAGATCTATCTCTTCATAAGCATAGCCACTAGCTTTGATATCATGTTAGGGAATTAATGAGAATGAATAATTAATGAATTATAAATCCACAATATAATTTCTGAAGATTATAGATTATGAAGTGCAGTTAATTAAATATAGATTTAGATGATTATATTGCATATTACAGAACATGAACAAAAATTAAACAACAGAAATGTAAATGACACATAACACCAAATTTATAGTGGGGAAACCCGAAGGAGAAAAACCCACTCAAAATAAAGCACTTCCTGTATTAAGAATTTCACAAATACTTTTACCTAGTACTTCCACTTCTCTCCTCGGTCTCACAAAATAATTACAAAATAGTTTCTCATAATGTACAATCTAATTATCATGATGATCTTACCAATCTGATCTTTCTATCTGATATTCTCATAAATTAAGTCAATCCTGTGAGGGATCGCCCTATTTATATAGGATGGGTAAATTGGTCACACCGTTTCACTCTTAACTGTGAAATACAAACATAAATTTTATTATGTAAAATTTAAAACAAAGGATTCATGAAGTGGTGATCCACCCAAAAGTATCCCCACTTGACATTATTACCCCAACAGTAGTTAAGAAAACATACAATATTGGGAGCTCCTAGGTGCAAAAGTTGTGCATTACAAATTGTTGAAAGAAGGGCTTCATAGGGGGTGTAATTTTGTATCCTCATGTCCCTTCACACCTTTATGAATGGTTCAAGGGAACACTCAGCCTCCCAGAGTGCATTATGGGGTTCTAGGTCATGAGGAATAGGCCTGGGCATTAGCAAGTGCAAGTTGGGAAAGTTTCTAGCACCTCATGTTGTATTTTAAGTGATGCGGCTTACCAAAACATGGGGGAGAAAAATTTTGTGTCCTGAATGTCCCTTTTCACCTTGGGGACAAGTGAAATGGTAAAACCAATCCTCAAAATTACAATCATGTTATTTATGTTTATTGATGTCACCTCGCCAACTCTATTTTAGGACATTGGGAGTGCTTTTTCTTCCATGAGAGCATGGAGTGGTGTTTTTTGGTAAAACCTTATATTATTTTGACTCAATATAACCTTTTTAATATCATACCAACTACTTTCAGGAGCCAATTATTCCTAAAAAATTATTTTTGGGCCTATTCCACTTTTGGCTCAAAGGGACAGCTGCAATGTCTTGATCTATCACATGAGATCTTGAAGAATTAGGAAAATTTTGATTTTTCTATCATGTGAAGGGTTCTAAGATAATTCTAATGATTATTTTATGATCTTTCAAATCCTCCCAAAACTCCCAAAATCTTCAGAACAATTTGACTTTCTATGTTAGATCATTCATTCTTTGTGCCCAAAATGACCCGGTTTTTCTTGAACTGTTCCCAACATCAATTATCTCCACATTTTTTCCCTAAATTTTCTTGGATAACATCATTTCTATCCTGAAAAACTTATAAATAGGTTGATTCTTCCGTGTTGGCTTTTGGAATGTGTCTTCATGTTGCAATATGGCTAAAAATAGCCAATTTAGTGCTTTGGATAGCATTATTCTACCTCAGAGCTTTATCTCATTGTGAAATTAACTTAGATTCATTCCATTGTATATGAAACACACTTAAAAACCATGGTATCACTTTCCTCTCATCCATAATGAGGGTGACACAAACCTGGAGGGGTTGTGTGAGCTGATAGATTGGCTAGAGGAAGGGTTCACAATGACCAAGAATAGGTTTTCGAAGGGTGGGCTTGGTTGTCATGGAAAAAAAAATCAATTTTTCATGCTACAAATTTTGCATGAAACTAATAACTTATAGATTTTTATGGATGCTTACCCCCTCCATTTGTAGTAAATGTAATAGTGTATTCTCTTGTATCTTACTGTTTGGTGGATTTTTGAATCCAAAGTTGATCATCTAGTCATTTGAGCTTGTATATCAATTTGCATAAGAGAGAGAGAGAGAGGACGGACTTGTATATCAATCTAGAACTTAGTAATTTTAGTGTTCACTACATATTTGAATCCATAGTTAAGTTTTGGTTCATAGGTTTTTGCAATGATTTATTCAAGGGATAATATGGCCATACATATATAACCCATGTAGTCCATCCATTTCAACAAAAGGGATGGTCAAAAATAGAATCACTTGAGTTGAAAGTAAGTGTAGATAGAAACTTGAAATTTTTTATCTATATATTAATGGTGTCCAAAATAAGCTTCGTTGATATAAATTGGATTCGCATGATGTTGCTTGTGAGTGAAAATGGTAGAAATAGTGACTAGATAAAGTGAATTGGTATAAAGTTAAAAGCACAAATTGTAATGAAAAAAGAGAACCAGCATTTTTAAATTTTTTTATAATAGGTAAAATAGGGTTGAAGGGACCCTACCCCTTACATGTCAGAGCTCCAAAGTGAGCAAATAAAAACATTACAAAGTATACAAAAAGATACATATAGAAGGTCTATAACAGTCGAGCTCCTCTATGAGCATATAGTCCAGTACAAAGCACAGCAAAAAGAGTAATAACAACACCAACTAAACCAAAGTCTTACTAACAACAAAGTAAAATAACAGCATAGTAAACAAATAGCCACCCAAACAAACATTACTTTTTAGTTTTTTCCAAACCATTTAAAAATTTATCCCATTCCTTTGATAAAGACTCAATGTTGTCACCCAATGAAGCTAGGTCACATTCAGCAGTTTCCCCTTTCCTTTTCTTCGGATTGTCATGCTGGTCTACTTTCTTGTATGCATAATCCAACTGACTGAGGGTTTGAAGATGTTGCAGAAGGGATCTCATAGTATCAATACTCCATTCCATATAACTATGTAATATAGATCTAATATTATCCACCTCATTGGAGAGGTTCTTGCAGTTAGCTTTCATAATTTCAAGACTGCCCCCACTAGTTATTTTGGCCACATCTTTAACCTGCATTTTCATAAAATTCCAGTCATTAAAGAAAAACTAAACAGAGCTCTTCATTAGCCTCACGTATCCTATCATCTCTTCAATTTCCATGACCATTTTGGCAAGATGATTATCTCCCTTCTTGGGTCTTATTTGACCCAACGCTTCAATATGTTGCTCCAATTGGGCATTCACATGAACATGATTCCACTTCATGCTCGACTCCTCTTTGGTATTAACAGATAAAATTTGAACATTATTTGACTTAAGATCATTGAGATTCTAAGTCGCATCAATTTACACCACATCCTTTTCATCCCTAGAAGCATCACCTTCCTGAGACTCTGATTCTTCACTAGATTCCTCCTCCTCTGAGTCTGATTCCTCTTCCTCAACATAATCCTCAAGGGCCTTAGTAAGAGTACCAATTTTAGCAATGTCAAGAGTTGTTTTTTATGACTAGGGCTAGAATAAAAACTTGGTGAAGTGGGACATCAACTCTACTATTTTTAAACTCCAGGCAATCGATGCACACAAAGAGTGAAACATAAAAGGTGGAAATCTAAAACTATGGCCGTGTCTAAGATAATTAAGCATAGGAAAATGGTAAGAATACATGCATTTTTGGCAGCCTTTAAGGGTACGAAACTGAATGAGTGTTAATGTCACTTCATCAAAAGGGTGGGGTAAGGATGAGCATAAGAAACTACTAAAATGGGTGGTAATTTTTTGATTACCTTACAATAAAATATTCATTTCATTTGCATCCTTTTTTGGCTTTTACACCTCCCACCCTTCAACCAATAAGCCCATAATGTTATCCACGATATCAATGGTAATCTCAATGTGCACTCCTTTCAGGTTCACAACTCCATCTTTTTTGGTCGATTTCTAGGCTCTAGAAAAATCCTTACTCAGATTTTCATAATGACCCTCAAAACTTTTGAGAAAAGGAGAAAAACCCCTTCTCTCATAAACTTGTTAGGAATTAGAGAACAAATATACGGAAACAATTCCTCAAACCACAACAGTAGGAAACTATATAGCAGAATTATACATGCAAAAATATAACAGCATAAATAAATAATGCACAAAAGAAGACAATACAAGATTTAACGTGGTTCACCCAATGTGGACTATGTCCACCAAGAACTTGCTCAGATTTTATTATCAACAAGAGTAAAACAACTCTCACAGTATTCTCTCAATTATGAACTCACAGTATAATTCCAAAGATGCTAAACCGCAATTGACACCCAATTGCTTAACCTTGATCACTCTTGATCACCTCTTGATCACTAACACTCAAGACCTCTTAAACACACAAGATATCTTCAAGATACCCTAACACCTCTACTTATAATATTACAAACCTTTAAGAAGTCCAAAATCCAACCCTAGAAGTTTGAAAGTCATGACCTTTCATCTTCCCACGGCTGGAAAAGAAACTATCATGACCTTTCATCTTCCCATGGCTGGAAAATAAATGGTCATGACCTTTCAACTTCCCAATTTGAACACCACACTTCAATATTGATTTGAGAAGATCAAAAATAGGCTCCACACCCCAACAATCACCCACTTGGAGACTATTCCTACTGAGAAAATTTCTCAACCATGAAGGCCAATCAAAGTTGAACACAACTTCAACTTCTCCCTTGTGACCACCTTGGTCATCATATCCACTGGATTCTGACTGGTATGAATCTTTTCTAGCTTCAACTTATCTTCTTCCAAATCTTCCCTGATGAAATGATATCTCAGCTAAATGTGCTTTGTCCTAGAGTGAAAATCGGAGTTCTTCGCTAAATGAATAGCACTATGAATATCACTGTGTAGTCTCCCAACTTCCTTCTTATGACCCAACTCATCAAGAAACTATTGTAGCCAAATCATCTCCTTGTTTGCCTCTATGGCAGCAACATACTCATCCTCTGTGGTTGATAAAGCCACAACCTTTTATAACCATTAAATTCAACTCACC
Organism: Taxus chinensis; assembly: GCA_019776745.2. Classification (NCBI taxonomy): domain Eukaryota; kingdom Viridiplantae; phylum Streptophyta; class Pinopsida; order Cupressales; family Taxaceae; genus Taxus; species Taxus chinensis. The sequence goes on from CM034146.1 coordinate 789,019,590, forward strand.
ATTGTATCACCAACCGTAAATACATAACCTGTCGTGCTCCTCCTGCTATCCAAATAAGCTGCCACATCTGAATCTACATAACCACACAATGTAGTGTCTGATCCACTGAAACACAATGTTTCTCCCATGGTCCCTCTTAAATACCAAAGGATCTAATTCTCTGTCTTCCAGTGCTCTCTACCTGGATCACACATAAACCTACTCACTTCTCCCACGGCATGGGAAATGTTAGGCCTAGTGCATACCATAGCATACATCAAGCTACCAACCGCTGATGATTACAGTACCCTAGATATCTGTATTTTATCCTCCTCACTCTTGGGACTCTGATCCTTTGATAATTTAAAGTGACCTGCCAAAGGGGTACTAACCAGTTTATCATCCTACATACTAAACATCTGTAAGAACTTATTTATGTACTCTTCTTAAGATAACACTAGCTTCCTCTCTTTCCTGTTCCGATTTATTCTCATACTAAGGATTTGTTTTTCTGCCCCCAAATCCTTCATAGCAAAGGAGTCACCTAGCTACTTCTTGAGTACCTTTATTTCCTACATGTTCTTCCCTGCAACAAGCATATCATCCACATACAAGCATAGAATAATATAACTACCATCAATAAACTTCTTGATGTACATGCAATGGTCTGAGTGACACAATGAGTAACCTTGCTCCTACATAAAACTGTCAAACTTCTTGTACCACTGTCGTGGAGCTTGTTTTAGTCCATACAAGCTCTTCTTCAATTTTACACACTAACCTCTCCTTCTCTTTGACCTCATAACCCTATGGCTACTACATATACAATTCCTCCTCCAAATCACCATGAAGGAATGCAATCTTCATATCCAACTACTCTAAGTGCACATCTTCTACTGCTACTAAACCAAGAATAGTTCTAATAGAATTCATTTTAACAACAGGAGAAAAAAATTCATCAAAGTCTATACCTTTCTTCTGTGTAAATCCCTTGACCACCAACCAGGCCTTATATCTTTCCCTTCCTCCATCTTCCTCTTTGATTCTATACACCCACTTGTTCTGCAATGCTCTCTTGCCCTCGGGTAACTCCACTAGATACCAAGTCTGATTTTCCATAAGAGATCTATGCTCTTCATCCATGGCCTACTCCCACTTCTTCCTAACATCCACATGCACTGCTTCCTCAAAGCACTCTAGCTCTCCACTGTCAGTGAGAAATAAATAATTCAAAGATGGAGTAAATCATTCAGGTTCCCTTCTTACCCTAGAAGACATTCTCACCTCAGGAGTTTAGGGTTCCAGATGAGTAGGTTCCTAAATTTAATGTGCCCGAACATGTTGCACCTGAATCGGCCCCTTAGACACCTTGTTGTCCGCAATTTCCTCTAACAATGTGTATTATTTCTTTGATTCCTCTTTTTGTTCCTACAAATTATCTTTATACGTGAATTTTACATTAAAGACAATATCTCTAGACCAAAATATTTTCTTGTCATTAAGACTCCAAACACAAAAACCAAATTCATCCTCACCATATCTAACAAAGGTACATTTCTCAGACTTAGCCTCTAACTTGGTCCTATCATCTTTATCAATGTGAAAAAATAACTCACATCCAAATACTCTAAGAAATGAGTAATCAATTTTCTTACCAGACTAAGCCTCCTCAGGTATACGTCCATCCAAAGCCATAGAGGGTCCTCTGTTAATTAGATAAATAGTTGTGCTCACCACTTCTACCCAAAACATGAGTGGCATCCCCGGATGTAACCTCATGCACCTAACATGCCCCATGATTTCCCTATTCATTCTCTCTGACACTCCATTTTCTTGTGGAGTATTTGGAATTGTTCTTTGCCTGTGGATCCCATTTACCAAACAATAATCAAGAAATTTATTTCTGCAATACTCCCCTCCATTATCCAATCTAAGACATTTAAACTTGAGACCTGTTTCATTCTCAACCAAGGCTTTCCATCTTTTGAAAGTTTCAAACACATCATATTTCTTTCTAATGCAATATACCCAAACATTTCTAATTGCATCATCAATGAAAGTGACATAATAACATAAACCACCAAAAAATTTTACCTTAGCTGGCCCCCATACATCTGTATGCACTAACTCCAACTTACCCTCCTTTCTGGTAGGTCCAACCTTGAGGAATCTCACTCACTTCTATTTCCCATAAACACAGTCCTTACAGAAGTCCAAATCTAACTCCTTTAATCTGGAAAACTTGTCCTTTATAATTTGCATTCCCTTTTGACTCATATGACCAAGTCTCTGGTGCCACAAAGTTACATCTCCATCTACAGCAACTAAATTACAATAATCAGCACCACTATTTAAATACAAAGTACCAATTTTCTTACCTCTTGTAACCGCAAGATCTTCCTTAGTAACCTTCCAAGAATCCACTGTAAAACTAACTGTATATCCATCACTACCCAACTGACATTCTAATATCAAGTTTCTCCTCAACTTAGGCACATGCCTAACATCTTTAAGTAGCCATGTGTTCCCATTCTGCATTTTCACCCAAACAAAACCTTTCCCTACTATGTTGGATGGTTCATCATCACCAATATGTACATGTCCAAAATCACCTTGAACAAAACCAATAAAGTAATGTCTATGTGGGGTAATATGGAAAGAATCCCTTGAATCTAACACCCAAGATTCAGCAATATTATATAAATAAATAATTAAGGCATCCTGAAAAACATCACCTACTACCAAATTTACCTCTTTAGTTTCCTCCTTGTTCTTCTTATCCCAAAGAGCCTAGAAATATTTCTTAACATGACCAACCTTCCCACAGTGCCAAAATTCTAACTTACTCTTGGACTTTGACCTTCCATGATCATTTGACTTCCCATGGTTACCTTTCCCTCTATTCTTTTGTCTCCCTCTACTCTCCACTATCAAATCATTTCCAGAAGTAGAAGAATCTCTGGTTCTCTTCCTTCACATTTCCTCGCTTAGGATCATACTTATTACATCCTCAAAATTTAGCTTTGAATTTTTAGAGACTTAATTACTTACAACCATGACCAAGTTGTCCCAACTATCTGGCAAGGAGCACAAAATCAAAAAATCCCTGACCTCATCATCAAAGTCAATTTTTACCGAGTTTAACATACTAATAACCATATTAAATTCATTCAAATTATCAACAACAGAACCATTCTCAGACATCTTCATATTAAATAACTTTTTCATCAAAAATATTTTATTAGAGGAAGATGATTTTCAATATAAATTCCCCAACGCACTCGTGAGACCTTTTTTGGTCTTCTCCTGCAATATGTAGAAATCAACCAAAGATGCAAGGCATAAACGAATTGCCCCGAGCACCTTTCTATCCAAAAACTCCCAATCCTCATCCAACATGGCTGTAGGTTTCTTTTCTTTTCCATCCAAAGGAATATGGAGGTCCTTCTAATATAAGTAATCCTTCATTTGCATCTTCCACAAACCAAAGTTCTGCCCGTTGAAATTCTCAACCCTCAATCTGCCCTCATTTTCCATAGCTCCCACTCAAGCTAAAATTTCCCTATGATTTACCACTTCAGCAAAAAACCACCAAAGCTCTGATACCAATTCTTAGGAATTAGAGAACAAATATGCGGAAACAATTCCTCAAACCATAGCAGTAGGAAACTATATAGCAGAATTATACATGTAGAAATATTACAGCATAAATAAATCATGCACAAAAGAAGACAAGACAAGATTTAACGTGGTTCACCCAATGTGGACTAGGTCCACCAAGAACTTGCTCATATTTTATTATTAACAAAAGTAAAACAACTCTCACAGTCTTCTCTCAGTTATGAACTCACAACAGAATTTCAAAGATGCTAAACCACAATTGACACCTAATTACTTAACCTTGATCACTCTTGATCACCTCTTGAACACACAAGATATCTTCAAGATACCCTAACACCTCTATTTATAATATTATAATCCTTTAAGAAGTCCAAAATCCAACCCAAGAAGTTTGAAAGTCATGACCTTTCATCTTCCCATGGCTGGAAAAGAAACTGTCATGATCTTTCATCTTCCCATGGTTGGAAAAGAAATGGTCGTGACCTTTCATCTTCCCAATTCAAACTCCACACTTCAATACTAATTTGAGAAGACCAAAAATAGGCTCCACACCCCAACAAAATTTCCATAGCCTTGGGATTAACTCCTTCCAGGCCATACAGTTCAGTTCACACAAGATCACCTCCCATCTGATTATTCGAGCACAAATTCCCATAAATTCTTAGATTTAGGTTAACCAGATTGTTATTAACAATCCCAACAATGTCAAATTTATAAGCATAGGAGGAAATAATGATAATTAAGTAGCACGAGTGAACCCAATCCTAAATATTTACATAACCGCAACTTATAAACACACATGTCTTATAACTATTATTCATCAAAGCCCTGTTATACTGTAGGAGACTCCATGACCTATTATAATTATCCAGTGGTGATATGTCCATGATTTTCCTTTTTGAGGTTTTCTCACACCTTGGTATCTATATCTTCCTCATTAGTGATTAATGTCATACCATGACATGTAACCCCCTTATTGGCCAAATAATACGCAATATAATTTGCCTCTCTATAGACATGTTTAAAAGTGATTTCTGCAAACATTTTTGACATTCCTTTTATGCTAGTTAGAGAGTTTTGAATAGAGTTAGAAGTTGTACCTTTATCAGTAATGTTGTTAATAATGTTGAGAGAATCACATTCTAGTTCCAATCTAACAAATTTGTGTTGACAAGCTATAGAGACAGCCCAATAGGCAGCAACCACTTCAGTAACATGATTCGATTGAATTCCAAGGTTGTAATGTTACCCAAGAATGAATTTTCCTTGATAATCATAGAATACCCCTCCACAACCAAATTTTATGGGGTTTCCTTTAGATACACCATCAAAATTTAACTCTATCTAATCTTTGTTAGGTTTCACCCAACCTTGAAGCCTAGGATTTGGTATTGGAAGGTTCATTTGATTGAGACTTAAACCCCAATTCTTAGATAAATTACTCTCAATCTAGAGTATATTTTTCTTATATGGGGCAATAGTAGAAAATTTTGCATTGATAGCATTAAAACAATGATCCCTAAATCTCTTTTCTGATTCCTTATTCCCTTTAAAAATTCACCTATTTCTCTCTTTCCAAATTTCCCATGCTAGGCGTATAATGGTTAGGGTTCAAAGATGTTTCAGTCCTTAACTCTTGAAAGGATTGAACCATTGGGACCATAGTTGCTTAATGGAGCATGGGAAAATCCACATTATCTCAAATAGATTGAGAACAGTGTTTCTGACCATTTCCAAAAAGGTACATTGAAGGAATAGGTGTAAAGAGTCTTTAGTATCTTTTTCAGAAAGAACACACATGTTTACCATATGATAATTCCTCTTATTTAGATTGCCCACAGTAAGGATTTTATCTTGGAGGACCAACCACCAAAACATGTTGACCTTGGGAGTAATTTCTTTGACCCACACACTTTCCCATTTAAATATGTCAGGATCTTCTTCTTCTAAGAAAAAAACATTATAGGCACTTTTAACCAAGAAGATTCCACTTTCCTCCCTAGACCAATATAAAATATTAGCCTTTAAACTCTTTTTATTAACAATAACTCCACTTAATTTTTTGTTAATAGAATCAATCTCATTGTTGTTATGTTAAACCAAATCTATTATTTTCCATTGACACAGGGAATCCTCAAGATTGAAGTAATCTCTTACCTTAGTACCATATTTATCCACATCAACCTTATAGAGATTAGGATAGCTTTCTTTAAGAGGTTTTTCACCTAACCATTTTTCCTCCCAAAAATTAACCAAGCTCCCATTCCCTATCATCCATTTTTTGTCATCATAAACAATGTGTTTAGCCCAATTTATAGATTTCCATAAGGTTGATCCATTAAAGTCAACATTGTTAAAGCACCATTCATTATCTTGAATATTTATTCAGTACTTGTACCTTATGATAGAATTACATACATTGTCTTCCTTAACCAATCTCTAAATCATTTTTGACAGCATAGCTTTATTCATTTTTTCCCAATCTCTAATACCAAGAACCCCAAGTCTCTTAGGCTTACAAACTTTCTCCCAAGAAAGGAGTGGGATTATGTCTTTTTTTTCAGAGCCACTCCAAAGAAATATTTTTTGGATACTCTCTAGTTTATTAGCAATTGTGGAAGGTAATCTATAGATAGACATAGAATACACTGGTAAATTTTGAATTGAGCATTTGAGGAGAATATCTTTACTGTCTTGGGATAAAAGTGAACCTTTCCACCCTTCTAACTTCTTGAGGAATCTATCTATCAAAAAATTCTAGTCATCAATCTTTGGATTTTTCAGTTCCAATAATCATTCCAAGATACCTAGTGGGAAAAAATTTAATCTTACAGCCAAGAATACCATTTATCTTAACACATCTTCTTTTAGGAGTATTCATAAAAAATACTGAGATTTTACCAAAATTGACTAGTTGGTTAGAAGCTTCCTCATAATCAACCACCAGTTTTTTGAACTCTATAACCTCATGAACAGTAGCCTCTCCAACCATCATTGTGTCATCAACAAAATTTTTGTGGACAACATTGTCACTATTAACAGCATGGGAGATGCCTTTAATTATTCCTTCAATATTATCCTTATTGAGAGCTCTGTTGAGAGTTTATGCCATAATAATAAACAAAAAAGGAGAAATGGGATCTTCTTGTCTTAATCCTCTAGAGTTGTTTAAAAAACCATAGGGATTCCCATTGATCAAAATAGAGAATTTAGCTATAGAAATGTAGGTCTGTATCAAAATCCTAAAATATTCATCAAACCCAAACCTGGTTAAGACTTTTCTAAGAAAGGACCAGGAGACACGGTCATAGGATTTCTCCATGTCAAGCTTAATGAACATAGCTTCTTTTTTATTTTGCTTGCTAGTATGAAGAGTCTCTTGGATAGTAATTATACCATCTTAGATTTGTCTTCCCATTACAAACCCCCTACTAATCAGAGATAATGGAAGGAATAAGAAGTTGAAATATTAAAGAAAGAATTTTAGAACACATTTTGTAAATACAGTTACAAAGACAGATAGGTCTAAAATTCCTAAAATCAGTAGGATTGTGATTTTTAGGAACTAAAGCAAGAAAAGTGTTGTTTAATTCATGGAGTGTATTTTTGTTCTTAAAAACTCTTGAATAGCTTTGCACTTATCATCCTTGACAATATCCTAAAAATTTTGAAAAAAGAAAGTCAAAAATCCATCTAGTCCTAGAGCTTTGTCTAGGCTCATAGTCTTTACAATAAATTTTATTTCTTCTATAGTAGGAATCTTAGTGAGCATGTTTTTATCTGTCTCAGTGACTAGCCAAGGAATGCATTCCAAAAAATTAACCTTCCTTACTGTTATTGGAAGTTTTTATTGTAGAAAGGAGTCTGCTAAAAAAGGAAGTGGTAGCATTTTGAATGTCATTTGTATCATTTATCATCTCTCCATCTTCCTTAGAAATACTCAAAATTCTATTTGTGCTTCTCCTTTTAAGGGTATAAATGTGGAAAAAAATTATATTTTTGTCACTTCATTTAAGCCATTGCACCCTAGATTTCTGTCTCTAGAAATTATCCTCTTTTAGAAGGATATTATGTTAATCTACTAATAATTATCACTCTTTTTGTTGACCTTAATACTGTCGCCATTAAGAATTTCAAAAGATGCTTGTAGGGAATATAACTCATTTTCTAGGGACTTCTTCTCAAAAATGTTACCAAAAACATTTTTTGTTCCATGCTTTCAAACTTTTCTTAACATGAACAACTTTTTTAGTAATTCTCAACATAGTAGTTCCTTTAATTATCACATTCCACTAATATTTCATGAGTTCAATTATTTCATCATTTTGTAACCACATCTTCTCAAACCTAAAGATATTTTTTCTCCTCTATTTATATTTAATTTGGAAAAGAAGTGGGTTGTGGTCTGAACCAATCCTAAGAAGAGAGAAGAGACAAGCATCTTTATTCAACTAGCCCCAAGAAGTCATATCCCTATCAAGGTTGACTTGAATCAATTGATCCCCTTTTCTTCTATTAGACCAAGTAAATTTGCTTCCCTTCAACTCAATATGCATGATAAAATCCTAGAGATCTTCCATACTTTTAGTTAAATCAATGTTGTCACCCCTTTTTTCCCAGGACTCAAAGGAGTGTTGAAGTCTCCCAAAATCAGTCATTCAGTTCCTTTTATGATGTTTTGGAATTTGGAAAGTTCAAACCAAAAAAAAATTATTTGTCCTTTAATATTTGGAGCATAAATGTTAGAAAACACCCAAAATTCTTTAAATCTCTTTTCTTGAAACAACATATCCATATGACTACTTCTTTTGAGAAGATTCATGCCTTTGAGTTTTTCCTCATTCCAGATGACAGTTATTACTCCTGCATTTACTTCTAAACTAATAACAACTCCTTCAGAATTCTTACAGCACATCCTTTTAACCTCCAAAAAATTTCCTTCCTCCATTTTAGTTTCTTGTAAGACCATGATATCATATTTTTGTTTAGATTCCAATTATTTAATTAATCTCAATTTAGTTGGATTATTCAAACCCCAAGCATTCCATGAGATTATATTCATTTAAACACTTGATTTTTGGTTCTTCTAAATCTCCATAAATCAAGTTTAGATTGAGTTCCATCATCAATATCCCTTTGAATTTACTTTTTTCTAGCAACCTGCTTAATAGGTCTCCCTGATCCAGTTTTATTCTCCTTAGGGTGGCTTCTGAAGACTGCCATGTTTTAGCTAGGGTTTTCATAGAGATCTCATTTTCTGCCCTGTTGGAATCCCCTTCAACTATTTTATTTTTAACTATTAGATTTTCCTTCGATGGAAATAAGTCTCCTGAATCATCGTTCAGATTTTACTAGCTTACAGCAGATCTTCATTTCCTGTTGATAACATTATTTCATTTTCTTCAAAACCCGGAAGATTTTCAAAAGGATTAGTCAAAGGTCTCATGGTTTCTTCAAGACTCAATTCCCCTTGTTTTTTTCATGGAAGTTGTTCCTTATTAGCATTTTCCTTTAAAAGAGCATCCATATTTTTACAGGGTAGGGGTTTCTAAACATAAACGTGGGACTTGGCCACCTAGAAATGTGGTTCAGACAAGGCTTTCCTTTGATTCTTCTTGTTCCTTACTTCTATAAAACCATCATTATTTAACTTTGGAGTTTGAACTTGATTTTTATTTGACACATCTCCATTATTCTCATTAATAATAATACCTTTATTTGGATTTGGATTATTAGCAACGTTATGTTCTGAAGTAACAACTTCCTTTCCTTTAGCTTATTCCTTTGTTGGATTCTCCTTATAGACCTTTGAAACCATCATTTTGCGTTGTTGCTTTACATGCCCCCATCCTTGAAATTTCTTGCATTTTTTAGGAGAATTCTCAAATTCAATCTTTTATTCCCATCTTCCTAGTCGAGATCTAAGGGTAATGGATTTGGGTAAAGTTGATCCCATCAAGGAATAGATACAGAATCTGGCACACACAACTCATGATTTTGAAAGGGTAGTATTGTCAACAGCAACATAGGTACCAAGAGTATTTGTAATCCCTTTAATAACATCTACATCCCACAGTTCCAATGGAAGACCCAGTAATCTAACCCACATAGGAAACTAGTTTATATTTTCTTTATTAGGGTTCAACGTAGGTGACCAGTTTCTCAGGGAAATTCCCAATTCACCCAAAAATCATGGGCCATAATTGAGGATTCTTTGGGTATCTTACGGATTGTTAAAATTGAAAAAGAAAAAACCATTTGGTAGAGTTGTTACTTCCAAATTTCCTTTAGGTTTCCATTTCATAATAGACCAAGATCTTATTGATTCAATATTTGGTCTACCTAAAACAAGTTTTCCGATCAAATCATTGTCCATATTGCTCAAATTTCTATCAATAATACTATCATGTATATCTAATTACTTACCTAATTCTCTTTGTTTAAGCTTTGGAATGATCCCCATACTTTTTTCATTCCTAGATCTCAAGATTTTTGCATATGATCTAGGGGCCCCATTTCCCACATGGGGCCCAAACACATGACTAGTCTCATCCTTACCTTGTTTTGTCGTAGTTTGGATCTCTATTACTGTCTCCCCATCTGGTGGAATCTATATGTTGTCATTTTCCTACCCATCGCTATTCGAGACCTTGTCTCTCTCCTCGAGCTCCTCGCTACTCCCGCCCATTACTATTTGACACTTTACAAAGAACCAATATTTGATAATGTAGTATTAATCACGTAAAAGGTATATAATAGAGAATATCCTTATAGAATAGTATAGAGTTTGTATAAAATGTGTAAGAGAGATTGAGTCTTAGTAGAACATAATAGATGTGTATTGAATTTTCCATTAATAGTGACTTAAAAAGTATTGTAATGAACATATAAGCATAGAGTGTGTAAATAACATTAGTGAAAAAGAGGATTATTGGACCTAAATAGAGTTTGAATAAAGTTTCATCACATTTTTATTACATAATTAAGGGGATTAACAATCTCAATGTCATAGATGGTTCAAAATTTGGAGAAACTATAACCAAGATATATTTTATGAAGTTTGAGGTATTAATCAGCTGGTAGGAGTAGGTCAAGATATGTGACTATGAGCCCAATGGGGACTATTTACTAAAAATAATATGATATAAAATTCAAACAATACTTTCATTGTTAATGTAATTGCTAGTGACTTGTTCACTAAGAGAGATAGGATGTCATATGCAAGAGAGGATTTTTACTTGAGATTTGACTAGGTAGTAGATTCCATTACGACGTAAATGTTTTGTGAGTTGGTAAGTGTCAAAAATTGTGATTTCGTTGAAAAATAATAGTGATTTTCACTAGTTATGTAAAATTATTATAATTTTCCAAATTTGAGAACATCATGGTATATAGGACCGAATGGTCTATTTTCAACTTATGGGTTAGAACTATATGGTTTTGCATGGTTTTTACCCTAATTTGTACAATATTGACCGTATCCATTCACTCATGACCTAGTATTTGAGAGAGAGTGTGTGATATCATTATAAAATTATAAATTATTATATTTGGCATGGTATTTGATGATTGCAATGTTTTTCTTGGTGATAGATGATCTAATACATGTTTAAATTTGTTTTGGATTTTAAAGAGATGTTCATCCGAGAGAGTTTCAAGGTTCCCATCATATGGAGACCCTTATTGTCTTGCAGCTAGATGATGATGGTTGGGATGTGTTGAACAAATCTAATTTGTGGCACATACCAAATTAGGGGATGTGCCCCAAAATATGAATTTGATCATCTTATTGTGTAAGTGGTGCAACCTAAATATTTTTATTTTTGGCTCCCCAAAAGAGAGATAAATTTGAATTTAGAGGATTTCTATTGTATTTTGAGGCTCTCACTAGTGTGATAGAGGGTGCATGTATTATAGGTAGATGTATCATTGTAGATGCACATGGTGTGTAGAATTTGATTGAGTATAGGTAGCCTTACAAATCTAATCATTAACTTGAGTTTGATTGTGATAGTTGAGGTTCTATGATGGAAAAAAATTCTGCCACTATTAGTAGCTAGTTTTTTTAAAATAGGTGGTGATGGGGTTTCTATATCATATATGATGTGGTAGATATGCTAGTCAATAGAGGGTGAAGGTGTCAGATATGCTTAGGGCCAGAGTATGTTATCCCACTTATATAAGGATTTATATAAGTTTAATTTTGAGATTCATGGATGTGGTTTGGAAGTGGTGAAATTATTTAATATATGGGACTATGAGCATATACATTTAATGTGGTTACTTAAAATTCCTAGTTTTGATTAGGCCCATCTTGATATATTTACATTATTATGGGTGACATCCAAGATGCATGGCTTAAAAACCACATCATATCAAACCATATTAGATAAGTTGAACCCATGTGAGATCATTTGGATACCATATAGATATTTGAAAGGATGGTCATAAGGTGTCCTAGATATTTTTAAGGTGTCATGGACCATGTGGTTAGAGGATTGGTAGCCTAGGATAAAGGAGTTATATCAAAGTTATTGCACGATGAATGAGTTTGGTTTAGTACATGATGTGTCCCTAATACCATACATGTGGAGGAGACCAACACATGCATCATTATGAGAGGTGGTTCAGACTAACACTAGCATAATCATTTACCCCACTAGATAATTATGTAGACTCGGTAGTGGTTGATGGTTCTATGGAAACTTGATGGTGGGAAGAGTCTCGATGGATTTTTTTGTTTCTTATTATCATAATATGCCTCGGAATTGGAGCACCATCAAGAAGATGAGATGGAGTAGGGATTCCCCCACACGTGGGATGGTATGGTATAGGAGAGGGAGATATCTCAATAGATGATTCCATAAAACTTTTCGTTACTCAACATGATTTTTTGTTATTGTGTGTATAGTGAAGTGTGAGGAATTGATTGTGACATATTTATAAAATATTGAATGATTAGTAAATAATATATAGATTTGTTATCATTTTCACATAGGTTATGCATATTGGATGATGATCACGGATGTATCTATGAGGACATTGACGAAGAATATCCCCAAAAATGTTTTGGTTAGTGATATGTTAGAATGTTTTGACATGGGTTATGCATACTTATTTCACCTCATAACTATGGCATCACTCACATGTATTGTATTAAAAAGTGAGTGGGATGATATTTAAGTATAAATAGTGTCAAAACACCAATCTCCACATGGGACAGAGATTGCACGTGATTTGGTGAAAAAATTGATGAACATGCAGGAACATAATGCAAAGGCTGGGGAACATATAGTGACCCTAGAGGAGAGGCTATGGTAGTATATATCATGATAAAATTCATGTGGTTATAAAGATGAAAGGATGACCTTGATTTCTTGAGTTACCATAAAGTTTTTGAGTGAGGATGATGATGATAGTGAAAATGTATATACAATTTTTAGAAGGGCGTGAATCTTATTTTATTTTCATTATTGAACACATAAGATATATATGTAGTTCCTTTTATATTGAGTTCATATGGTGTCACTATGCAATGGGATTCATGATTAATTTTATCTTAAATTTTTGTATTTGTATTTCCTTAATTTGTTTGTGTGATGTAAAATTTGACGTAAAACATGTGATGGCTATGATAGTTGCTTTTGTGTAAAAATGATTGCTAATTTTTTTTAAAATTGATTAGGATGAGAAAAATGGAAATTTACATAAATGTTTGTATCAAAAGTAAAGGTAGTTTAAGGAGTCCCAACACAAAATTATGTGGGATTAAAATAAATGCTGAGAAAAATTATTATTAATAAATAAGGAAGGGTAATCCTCATATGTCCTTGGGAAGTCAAGAAGAGATATCATGTTTATACAATAAGACTAATAAACATGATTAACTCCAAGTTGGGAGTTCATGATAGTCTAACCAAATAAAGGATATGTAGTCATCCTAGATTTTCAAGATGCATTGTCAGGGATCAAACTTGATGTACTAGTTTATTAAATAGATGGTTGTCTTATCATTATCTTATAATATATAGGATTATATTAAGTATCTTGCAATAAAAAAATTTGGTCCTTGAAACCTATTTGAGCTAAAAAATTGTATTGATCTATTATTTATATCCTTATTCAAAGGGAGATATTTTATAAGAAGTATTGAAACCATCTTATCCATAAAGGTACAATCATAAAGAATTGGTCTCCAAAGGACGATGTCATAGAGGAAAGGAAAGATATATGATTTAATTTCATTTATCATAAGTTATAATTACTTTATCTTCAACCCACTTACATTTCTTGGATGTGCAATTTGGGGTAGGAGTCAATGAACTAAAATCAAAATCCTCTGGAGGAACAATTGTCTTCCTCTTCTTTGGGGTTTGGCTAGTTTCCCAAGATGGAATAGAAGAGGACGATGCTTGTTGAAGTGGAGTAGTGATCATCAGAGTGGTACAAGTAGGAGTAAGCAAAGTAGTCACCAAGGATGGGGGGAGTGGAAAAGATAACAATGGTGATGGCTAAGGATGAGGGAGGATAAGAAGACATGGAGGAAAGAGCAGAAAAAGGAGAGGGGAAATGGGTTATGTAATGGGAACAAAATTCATACTTATCCTAGATGATATAGGAGAAATGGATGAGAAGACTTGTGCCATGAGTGACATGTGAGGAGATAATGGAGAGGGAGAAGAAATAGGAGTAATGGATGCAAATATCGATGAGATATGAAAGGATGAAGACAAAGGAGGAGATGAAAGGTGAGGAGAGGAAATATGTATAGGATATGTGAAAGAAAGAACCACCTGTGGTAATAAAGTCACAATGGGGACCGCGGTGAGTGATGAGAGGGGAAGAAGGAGGGGGTTAAGTAACCATGGTGCCAACTGATGTCACCTTCACATGTTGAGGAGAAGGGGAATCAACCAAAACAATAGAAGTGGATGGAGTAGTAGAAGAAAGAGGAGTCTTGGTCCCCACTACTATAGAACTTAAACTTAAAATTCTTCTCGGGAACTTTACTTTTATCCTTCTATTCTTGAGAGGGGCCCACCTCTGACGTAAAATTGACTGCTAATTTTGGGAATTGGGGGATTCTTATGCTGATTTTTTTTATAAATACAACCAAGATTTGGTTCAGAAAATAATATGAGCATCTCTCTCCTTGATGGATGCATATTCCTTAACCAACCAATCGATAGGAGGAAAATCCATACTTTCAACATTCATTTATACATGCATGGGGTCCAAGACTTCCCCATCATCGATAAGATCTCTTGGAATGTCAACAAGGTTAAAAAAATTGCTTCATCCAGAGTCAAATGATTGTTGCCTGTCCTCCTGATTTTCACTTCATCCCCGCAATCATCCCAAATATCTTCAATGTTGAGGAAATGAAACTACAGTGTTCCAAAATATTTCAAATCACCAAAATAACCAAAACTAGGCCTTGGAGGAAGAATATTTTTTATGTATTCGTACATCTCAATGCCAACATTTTCTTCCTTAATCACTGATGTACGGGTGTATCATCCAAAGGAAATGGTAAAATGAATTCCTACCTTGTGCTTTCTTTGTTGGAACTTATGAAGATCCAACAATTTTCTGAACAATTCCATAAGGACCCATTTATCACTCGAAAATATGGGTAAACGAAACGGGGAACCCTAGAATGGCCCTACCTGAAGATAGGTGAATGTTAGGAACTATAAGAAGATACACCCCGATAATAAATTACATTCCATGAAGCATCAATGAACCTTCACCTGGAAATTTTTGTGTCCAGTCTACAAATGATATTGTAAAAGAAATTGTCATTTACTCTCTAGAAATGGGTTTGGTTTCCCTTCAAAGAAAGGTAAGTTGGTTATCCCATGATATATTCTCATTCTAGTTATTGTATAAGTGACATATGACTTCATGTAGAATTTTTTTATAGTCAATACTTCTTTTAACTGAATATCAATTGTGTTGCTAATGAACTCACCCCAACAATGATTTTTTCATTTATGCATAGGATAGTGATTCAATTATACATCAAACCTTGAAATTCTTTAGCTTTTGGTAGCCCAGAAAACCCTTCTCAATAATGTGATGATGTCACTGACTTTGAGGATGAAATCACTTCGAGGCAAGGTTTTGGGGAACCTAGTTATAGAGGGCTTGGGCTTGACTAGATACTTCTTGTTGACATGTTTGATATAGTCAGTTTTCTTATTGTCTCGGGCTTATTAGGACTTCCTGGGATCTATGTCAACATATGTGGAAAATTTTGGTAGCTTGAGGAGATCATCAAAATAATAAGTATCCAAACGAATCACCACCTCCCCAACTTGGTTGTTGACAGACCTGGATTCAGGGTTATAGTGGCTAGAAGCAACAAGGATGAATTCTAGGCATTGATCAAAAATAGGGAAAGAAATAGTAAGGGGTAATCCACCGATGCATATACATTACATCCATACATCCTGAGAGGATCCTTTTAACCTATTCCATAAATCCTCCATGTCAATGTGCCCAAGTTTAGTGTCTCTAATATCAACATTGGAATCGATATCAAAAGGGGGCACAACCCATTAACCTTTATACTTCATTTGTCTGGAAGATTTTTCCTTTCCCTTTCCTTTTCCCAAATCAGACATGAGAAATTTGACTAAAATTTTTTTCCCAAAAACTCACCTAAGTACCTGGGAATGGAAATCAGGTTTTACTCCTTATAAAGCAACCCAAACATCATGATACACTTGAGTGGAAGAATGACCCTACTTTACAACTCCAAAAAACTAATACATTTTCGAAACTAGAACCTTACATGATAACCCAGAGAACCCAACACAATGTTAGAAAGGATGCCATGTTGTGAACTTTGATTATCTCTATAAACTGGAGGAGAAGCCAGTGTGTTTTTCAAGTTGATAGTCTCAAATTACTATCAGTTTTGAACCTTTTTATCACTTTGGAAAGTTTGACAGATTATCGGGAGTGCAAACTTTTTTTTCACCAAAAAACCTGAAACATTTGGAATTAAAAGTGTAATTACTTTTCTTCTTGTTAATTTGATATTTTTATCATGATGAATATGTCAAAAATATGATAAGTTCGTATCAGGGTTATTGACGTGTTTATCATGATAAAAATGGATTCCTTCAATAGGAGAGAGAAACAAAGTGGGGAGAAAGGAAAAATGAGAAGATATAAGTACCACTCCCCAATAAATGAATATGATGAATATAACCAAGGTAAAAACCCCATAAAAATGAAGGATAAACCAACAAGGAAGAAAACACTTTCTAGGAAAAAGACAAGGTGTTGAAAATCCAAGAAAAACGACCAAAAAACCAAGAAATCACCTATCAGTTTTTAAGGGCATGAAAGAAGGAGAAAAAAATTGAATTTATAATTCATACTAAGTACGAATGATGTGAAAAATCCACCTATTTATAAACATGCTAACATTAATTACATGTATAATGACATGTGTGGGACACCAACTCCACCCTAACATTAATTGTGTTGACTTGGGGTGGAAGTTTGACTGCATAAAACATGTCATGAAAAACATGCAATCAAGTCCTAAAAACCTAATACAAAAGAAACCAAAATCTTATTGGGGTCGAGAAGTAAAAAAACATCATGCAAAAACATGTATTTCAATATTTATGTTCCACTTCAAAAAAGTATGATAACCTTATACACTATAGTGTTTCCGGGTTCGGGTTCAAAAAACACACAACACAAAGCATATATTTTTTGACTTCAATGCCCTGATGATTTTGGAACTTGAAACCCAAAATACTATAGTGTGTCAGGTTTTTGGGATCGGGAAACATTTTACAAAATACATGCAAAATGCAAAGGAAAACCTGAAACCCGAAAAAGACACGGAAAAATTACTTGCAAGGAAAAACTTGGAAAATTATTGGATTATAACAAGTATTAAAATTGAAATTTTGATTGGTTATCCCAATTTTATTGATAAAATAAAAAAATGGGATAAAAAAATCTTGTAGAGCAACCTATTGAATTTGGTAACAAACTCTCTCATAGCTTCACTTTGTTCCTTCTTCAGCTAAGACTATTGTGCAAGTAGCATGTGAGCATCTTCGACATGCTTGAATATAGGGTCAAATTTGGTCTTCATTTGGATATTTTTCTAATGTATCTCCTTGAAAAGTAGTAGAACCAATCTGTAACATCTTCTTGTAATGATTCCACAAACAGACTGAGACATCTTCATGTTTAACTCTTAATATACCGTAGGTTGTGATGAATGCAACAATGTGCTCATCTAGATGGTGTTTTCCATCCCCTCTAAACTTGGGGAAGTTCTTCCTTGACCCTCTAGGTAATTCATTAATTGGAGGAGGTAGGGGCAACGGGCCTGTATTCTATCCCCATAGCACAGGTACAACCA
The DNA here is from genome assembly GCA_019776745.2 of Taxus chinensis. Taxonomy (NCBI): domain Eukaryota; kingdom Viridiplantae; phylum Streptophyta; class Pinopsida; order Cupressales; family Taxaceae; genus Taxus; species Taxus chinensis. The sequence goes on from CM034146.1 coordinate 789,037,591, forward strand.
TTTATTCTTCCCCTTCTTCTTCCTCCTCCTCCTCTTCTTCTTTTGGAGGAATAAGATCTAGTGGTGCTGCAACTGGTTCTTCAAGAGGAAAGTCAGTGTTAAATTTAGGGAATAATTCTCATCTAACTTTTCTCGCTATCTATACAATAGGAACTAAGAAATCATCTTATTTTTGTTCTTTGAATATAGTTTCAATTAGACCACTTTCTCAATTAGATTTTATATATCTTCTTTCTGTCAGCTTGTAAAAGATGTTTCAAAGAAAAATATGGAATTTGCAACTTGGAAAAAGAAATATTAATGCAGAAATCAGCACTAAAAAAATTTTAAAATGAGATTCTGAATTTTTGAATTTGTATTTTCTGAATGTTTATGATTTTTAGATTTTTTTTAATGATTTTGTGGGTCTTTAAAGGGTACAAAAAAATAAAATCTTCCCCACGATGGGTGCCAAAAATTGTTGGTGAAATAATTTATCACAATGGTAAATTAGTGATTTTCACCTATGCTCTTAGATTAGGTCCCTTATTTTGGGAATGGGGAGGCTCCCATTTATTCAATGCAATAAATTTAAAATTTGTGGTGGTTGTTAGGTTGGGGATAACACAGGGATACTCCAATAAACATGTAACAAATTCCTTGTATAGGATACAAGGATGGAATTTTCTTGAAGAGAGGTGAAGGGGATATAATTATATAGAGAGAGAGGGTTAAGGTAGTGAATAATCACTTACAAATTTCACTGACATCAACCAGATTAGTTCCACATCTAATAGGAAGAAAACAATTGTGTAAGTAATAACAAGATTAACAAATCAAAGACACAAAGTTCAATTGATTTATTCCTCAAAGATACAAATCCATTTCTTGGTTATTTAATATTACAATGCTTACAAATTTGAAAGTGGGAAATATAAGAACATGAACAAGAAAATAGAAGAAATAGCTTCTTTCTTGTAGTAGGAGAACAAAATTTATCAACCCCTTGGAATGGAGAAGTCATCTTAATATATAACTTTACAATATGTCTCTTCATCTCCCTCCCCTCCCCCACATGAGTTTTCACATTCCTATTGCTTGTGATCTTTCATATTCCTATAGGAATACAAATAATCCCCTTTCTTATTAATGAAAATAATTTTTTACAATATTATATTAAATGGTCACTTAAGTGAATAAGGCAAAAGTCAAAAAGTGCATTCCCAATGAGGAATTAGAACATAGAGAGAGAAGGGGGGAAGAAGAGAGAGAATAAGAGATTGATTAATCTAAGGATGAAGGGATATCTCTTAGAGAACTCTAAGGAACTACTCCTAAAATGAACTCCTTGCCTATTACTTCCTTACTGAAATGAGGTATTGTGAGTGCCACCTTCTCTGCTTATGGAGTACAAACACAACCCAAAGCACTAATCCAAGTCTTAGGAATACCGCTAATGGTATTGCATTTATTGAACCAAACTTTATGATATTTTGTAGCATTATAGATGGATCCTCTAATTTCCACGAGGGAAGCCAAAGTATCTCCATTGAAAGAGAAAGGATCCCCTGCCCCTTTCTGGACCAAATCTTAGAAAGACTTTGGGAGCTCTTCCAAGTTTGATTGTTCAATGAGTGGAGGTGATCTAATCTTCTACACAATGTTTTTGACATCTTCTAATATTATAGATACATGTTCTCCACAAGTCTCAAGTTTTAAGATAGCATAATTTCTCATATCACACCTAGCACTCATTATGCATGACCACATAAACGATAAATTATCTGAGATAGATGTGAGCACATTTTTTCTCACTAAGGAGTGAGAATCAAGACAACTCATCTTAGACATTGTAGACACCCTAAAATATCACATTGCATGTTATAAACCTATGAAATCATCTCGTAATTACTTCACAAAACATTATAAGCATTTTTAACCACTTTTCATATATTTCACTAGTTTATGACCTTATTTTACGACATTATCCCACAACTTCCTTAATCATTCCTATTACTCACACATAGGTCTCGAATTATTAAATAATTTTACTATAAACCCTATTACACTCATATCCCATTCCTAGGATTAATAAATTAATCCTATCACTCTTATTATTCTACCCCTATCTCATTAGCTAATTTTATTAGCTAATTTAATATCAAAATAATTAAATAAATCTTACATATATCCATTTCCATCTCACCTCTTATCCACTTTCACTTCACTAATTACCATCTCAAGTTAACTAGAGAAAAAAATTCAATTAAAGATAAAATCATTAAATATATGCAAGAAGACAAGATTATATTAAATCAAAGCATGCATTTGAGTTAACTAAAAATATCCCAAAAATCATGGCATTCCAAAATTAAATCAAATCTCTCCAAGATAAAATTCAAGTCACTTTTTTGGGTGAATAAAAAAAATACATAGAATTAATATTTCAATTCAAAAGTTAAAAATATTCAAAGGACATGCCACCTTTTCCAACTCAATGATAACTCACTCATTCAAGCTCTAAATAACAATTCAAATCATCGATCAAATTATAAACTCAACCAAACAATCCAATCACATTTTAGTTAACTTCATATTAGATAAGTCAATTACAAAAAATCAAGAATTTGGGATTATTTTCCCTCATCTATAAATAATCACTCATTCCTCTCCATTTATCATCTTTGGAAGCTTTGAGATTTGCATCGTTATTGTGTCAAATTTCCATTCAATTATTCACATCGTTACATTGTCCAATTGATCATGAATCAAAAATCAAACCAGTCATTCAATCACTTTACTCAGAACTTAAATTTACTTCCTTTTGGAACATCTTTGGAGCATCTACAAAAATTTGATCAAGATATTCAACAAGCTTGGTTCTTCATTCCAAGCTTCAGTAGTCTCATCTAAGGTTGCAAGGAGATATGAAGAAGAATCGGGTTTATAATTTATTGTTTGTTTTCTTTTATTGTGTAGTATTTCTCAATATTTAAATTTATGGCACTCTCGGTGCAACAAATCCGCATATTTTTTGTTTTTTCATCTTTTTTTGTGAAATTAACCTTATTTTTGTGTTATTCTTATGATTTAGGAATCATCGACCAATTTTAAAGGCTTTTCACTGAGTAAATTTCTAGTAGTTTCAAAAAAACAATCATTTTGGTCGTGATTTTACTTTTTTGTGCAGCTAAAGGTGACTTGCATCTTCGTTCCCCTTTATTTGCTAGTGTTGTACATAAATTACATCTCCATTCATATACTTGGATCAACGTGGTGAAATATGTGTTCACGTTATCATTTGTGCACTAGTGTTTCTCATTTAGTTTTCTTTGTTTTGTAGATTTACGCTATTGTGGTCTAATATGTACCATAGTTGTCTACATTATTGTGTTCATATCTATGAACAAAGAGAATTTATGTTTGTGTTACCTATACTTGAACCTATGGTCATCTTCGTGCACTATCGTTTCCCTACCTGCGCTAGCATCACATTTCAGGTGCACCTCCATTAATTTTAAATGTGATTCCATTATTTAAAAATGTGTTTACATTAATTTCATAAGCGTTAGTGTTCTGTTGTTAGTTATAATTTTTTTTCAATTTTCTATCATCTTTATCCTCTTTCCTTTTCTATTTTCCATGTATTTATGACTTTGGTCTGAAATTTAAAATAGCGCTAACTTGTTAAGTTTTTGTTCATGTCCTTTTGTTTTTATTCTGATCAAACACTGCATATGCTCTTCTCTCGCAATCTTGAGAATCAGAAATAGCCATGATATTTTGTCATTAGTTTCTTCTAACATTGTGTTTTCAAGAGAACTACTAATATTTATTATATAGGACTACTTTGTTTAAGAGGATGTTCATATTCCCAAAATCAAGCAATAAACTACTAACACCTTATATACAAGTTTCCTTGGTCAAAGACGATAAAATATTTCTAAATAAAACATATAAAGCATTTTCATTGTAGGTTTGGATAAGGGTAAATACCCACCCACATAACTATGGGAAGTACTTGAGCATAATCCCTAAAACTCATTATGAGGAGTACCTTAGGAACCTCAAAGTAGTTGGCATATTGAAAGGACCAGCCAACAAAAAAGGTAGCACCCCATCTTGATTGAGTAGTTTTACCCGTGAGGAAAACCAAAATTTGTATGTGGTAACGACCCTTATTCTTATTGATTGAGGGGTAAAGTCGGTAACCATAATTTTTTCTAGTGCATGTAATCATTTAGACAAGCATTGGTGAGAGAATATCATAAATCCCTAGGAAGCCTAACAAACTAGGGCCAATTAATCCCATATTTTAAAAATACCTCATCTCAATTTATGTTTTCCACTTATTTTTGTTCCACATTTTATATCATAAATCATGTAATGCCCCACTCTTTTTCACATGACCGGTGAGGGTGTGGGTCATTTTGCGAATTAAATTGTCTTGCAAAACACCCCAATTTGGTGTTGTCAAAATGCACTCACATTTATAAGTTAGTTGAATCTAGACCAAATTCCACAGGAACCTGAAATTGGATAAGTCTAAAATTTGGGAGAGCCATCCAAAATTTAGATTTCATATTTGATCTCCTTGATGTCTAAAACCACTCTCAAACATCCTGGAAGTATATACATAAAATATAACTTAAAGTATAAGAAAAAAAATAAAAAGAGATATATATAAAACTAAGCTTATACTTCCTTCTCTAATAATAATAAATAAATTAAAAATGGGATGATGATAATAATATTTAATGATTACAATATTAAATCGTAATATAATAAAATAAAATGAATACAATCTTTTAAAAAAATTAGCATCAAAAATAAATTAAAATAAAATAACGTGTGTGTATATATATTGAAAATCCCACAAGGGGAAAAATTAGAGAAAACAAATTTAAAATGAATGGAGAATGGAAATTTAATAAGATTAAAAGAAAATAAAAATAAATTTATAAACATTTAAATATTAAATATTAGCTGAGTTAAATGTCTTGCATGAAAAAAAATAACTAAATGCGTATTGGTAAATAAAAAATAAAATAAAAAGTGGTGATGTGAAATTGTGACAGTGGAGAGGAAAAGGAGGTAGGCGAGTAGGTGGAAGAAGGGACGAGGGGTAGACATGTTAGGTTGCAGAGTGTTGCAAACATGGATGCCTCCACAAGGCACTTACACCGTCCTCCAAACCTAACAATGCATGCCTCCAACCCAAATATTTTCAATTTTTTCATCAATTTTCATCTCCCAACTATGTCAGTTTGGAAGCTTTAAATCTTGCACCTGGACGCCCAACTCTATAAGTGAATGGTTTGACTAAACGTCAAAGAAGAATGGTCTTGTGAAATGTTTTAATTTTAGGATATGCACAAAATGGTGGTTATTGTTTGGTTTTCCAAATAAATTCCGCACGTAGATGTGACCTCATTGAGTTTTATGGCTGCAGGGTATGCACAAATAATTTTGTTATAGCAGCCTTAGAATCTTCCAAAGCACCACATACAGAAGTAAACCCAACTTCCACAACCTTTTCTTGCAATCTCCCAGTCTACACATAAATGGGAACTAATGAGTAGATATTGGGTACCATCAAAGCATAATTTAGGGGGATTTTGAGTGGGATGTTGCAGTTGTAGTTCTCAATGTGAAACAACTCTCTAGGAAGTGTAGGTTTAGAGCATGGTTGGAATTCTTAGACGTGTTAGCTTCCTTGAGGAATCTCTAAATATTTATCATCAATGCGCCACTTAATCATGTGGTGGTTGTGTGGATTTTTTTCCTTGGTTCTTACATATCACATAAGAATAAAGGGAGCTGAGAGTATTTAGTAATTTTCCTTCATCTCTTTTGTCTACATGAGTTCCATAAGATGTTGCATTCTATGTTCTTCTATTAGATATGTGTAGAAGTAGGTATGCAGTTTCCAATAAAAAGTAAGGAGATCGATTAAATAAAGAGGAATGTTCTACTCCTCCAAACCTGAAAGAAAAAAGTGGGTAGATAAAAAATTCCCAGATTTGTGCCAAACGTGGGGATGCCTAGGGCTTGTTTTTTTTAAGATTTTGTTATTCTTTTGGATTATTTGAAAAAAATGCCTCAATGCAATGTGGTTTCATGGATGGAAAAAGAGTGTTTGATGAGCATGGAGGAGTTTATTTAAGTGGCTTTAGAAAAGTTTACAGTCGTACAACAAAACTCTATAGCATTTTTTAGTGTCCTCCTAGCCGTGCCAAGGAGAATTTTGAGTTGGTTTTTGACATCCCTCAATGAAAAAAGATAAGGGATCCTTGTTATAGGTTGTTGTTGAAAATTCCCTGGAGGACATGAATGCACAATGTGGAAGCTTAGACAAATCCCGATAATCTCTTGAGGAAATTCCTTAATGTGGAGGTTTTTTGGGTCGGGAATAAAAATTTCTTGGAGAACCTTGTGCAACATCTCGCCAACTTGGATTAAGAGGCATGGTTTTCTCACCCTCATCTTGCATAATTTTTGTATTTATAGTTTTCCCTTTTGCAATGATATCGAATTTTTTATAAAAGTAAGGCTAAACCTTCTGTTAATTAAATAAATCATATTACAAACTATAGAAAAATTTATGTCTTCCCATTCAACTTGTTTGTTTAATCAAATCAACACACGTACTCTCAAACCATGCCCTAAGACATTTGGTAAGCCATAGTAATAATATTTTATAATTATACCCACTTGAATTGGTGACTTGAGAGTGAGCCTTCAATTAAACACACCAATAGTTTTCTTACAAAAGTTAATAAAAACATGTATTTAGGAAGTTCACAAACCATCTTTCCAACCCCCAAAATGGGGAGGTTAATCTTTGAATGGGTACCCTATCAAGTGGGGTATTGGTTTGAACCCTGGTATGAACTCACAGGTTCATTTGAGCACATTTTGTAACCCCTCTAGGAGCACTGTTAGCCATTTTTGCCATCTTGGGAAGCTACTGAAACTTGAATTTGGTATTGGCCTATTGTTTTCTCCTTGAGTGATGAAATGGATATTGGTTTCTATAAACCTCCAATATTTCTACATTAAAATTACTCTCAACCATTATTCTTGAGAAAAAAAACCCTATTTTTGAGTTTTACAAAGGGGTTTTATAGGCCTTCGGTCCCTGAATGACCAGACCAAACTAGTCCAACTATAACCGATGACCCAAAAAAGTAATTGTTGTTTGTACCCAGTTTGTCAGTTCTGAGTTCCGTTAACTTCAATGAATTCTCTATATGTATGTGAATGTATAGGATTGGTATTTTGGTGCTTTGACCATCGAAAATCAGTTTTCAAACACAGTTTTATAGCCACTTGGACTAAATTTGGGCATTTCACAATCTAGTAGCAACATCTGAAAACACTGTCATGGACAAATATTAAGTTAATTTTCTAGTGGGAAAAGACATAGGCACTAATATATGATGTCATGAATCTTAAATTGGTTTTTTTTTCGATAAAAAATATTTTTGGAAAATGTGATGGTTCTCTCTCCTCTCTACTAGTTTTTAAAATGTGATGAAAACAAAAATGTATCTCATACCTCTCCTATTATGTAAAGTGGTTCTTTCTTTGCAAATGGAAAGGTATTAATCATGAGTTATGTTAGATCTACGTAGAATGTCATGCCAGTGGTTATCGCTAACCCATGCTCTGATGGTTGTTGTAGGTCACAGGTGGCCTGACAAGGAAGATAAATGAAGGAAATTGACTTTAGTTATACTTAGATTGTAAAATGTATAAAATGATGCAGCATATCGTATATTTAAATAATTTTAATTATTTACTATTTTGAAAGGAGAAAATTACAATAAATTAAAATTTAGCTAGTCCACGTGTTCATTGAAGGTTGTATGAAGTTGTAATTGATTGTTGTTCAATGATATTGAGTTAATAAAACAATCGTTACTATACTAATTATAGTTTTTCAGTCCTAAAAACTTAAATCATTGGTTGAAAGCTACCTTGCCTTATCCACCTAAATTAATTGAGCTATAACCCTTTGATCATACTTCACTCTTAGTCACATCTTGTTAATTACAAAGACCCTTATCATTTTTTTACCAAGTTTTTTACATATTGCTAGTTCTTTCTCGGTTTTGTACGTGGAACAATCCTTGATATCCCATTTTCATGGCTTAGGTATGTTGTGTGAGGACATAACTACACTGCGTGTATCTTATCTCTTTGAATGAGAATACAATCCTTACTCCTAGATGTTGTAGTGTTAAACCCCCCTTGAACAAACTTATCTTCATCTATGTATGGTCCTTAATAATCTTATCAGTATCCAAATCCATGTGAATATATATTTGAGGTGTCTCACTCCCAAATTACCTCTTTAAATAATTTTAAACGATGCAACTGAAACCTAGGTCCTAGTTACCTACACTTGGAACTATGAAATTTAAACCCTTAAACTCCTTGCAAATAGAAGTGCCACCTTGGTAAGAAGTGTTGAAGTACCTTAGTTGTGTGAAAGTTTTTGAGGCATGGATAAGTGATTACCATAAGTTTTGTCTCATAGTAGATTTTAGACCCTTTGAGTGTTAACGAAGTTAATACTTCATGGATCTCTTATGAATAATATTGGTTAAGGACCCTTAATGCATGGTTTCTTGATGAGAGGATTAGTGTCGTAGAAGGAATTTAAATTCATATTATTATATTGAATGTACCACATGTGAAACATATACCTTAAATTCTTAATTTGTCTAAGTGTAATAAAAATATGTATGTTGTATTATATAATAACCCTCGAAATCTTATTTTCACCAAGAAAAGAAGTAATATTATATTTTTTGTAGTGTTTCTAAAATGATGCCAACCTAATACAAAAATTAAAGGACGTAAATGAATTACAAACAAAGGTAAATGAAATGAATTTTGGTGTGATTTTGTTGAATATCTCACACATATTGAATGAGGTCAAGTGGTTAAAAATGTTTAATATGATCTTATGAAATTAAAAAAAATGGCACTTATCCTAAATAATCAACATTATAACAATGGAAACTTGTAATATGCAAGGAAGGAGCCTTGTTCACATTCATGGCCAAGTTTTAAAAAAAAAAGGTGGCAATTTATCAAGTAATCTAAAAAGGAAAATTGAATTAATGTACTTATGTATCTTGTGGGTTAACCATCTCTCTTACTTGTTTATTGGTCCCTCTTTACTACTGGTGTTCTGCTTCTTGAAGTAAATGTTTTGTGAGTTATTTTTACTCCATTCATGTGATTATGAGTTTGAAGGAGTGCTAACTCCCTTAACCCATGTCTAATTCAAGGATTTAAATGAATTCAAAGCAAGCCATGAGATGTGCTCAGTGATAGTCAAAGACCACACACTCTCTCTCCTCATTCTTGTAAATTATTATTTTATTTTTCCATCAGTTAATGGGATGCATGTGATTTAATGCTCATTTGAGGAGTAATGTGGTTTCCTTATATGTGTACTTGTTTAGTTCTCATTTTGAGACTAACAAGCATTTTGTGTGTATGGGATAAGGTAGGGCCATTATGGAGGGATAAGTAAAGATAAAATTGAACTAAAACTTGTGTTACATTAAGGAGGAACCAAATGTATATGGGATTTTATTATAGTGCAGCAATAAGTGGGTTTTGTAATAAACCAGGTGGAGGGATAAGTGGCATGCATTTTATTTTACTAGAGGAACCAAGAACTTATGCCACATACCTTAGTTGAGCTATAAGTGGTACGGATTGACCCTACTTCCCTCTATAAGAAATTAGAGGCTTGGTAGTGTGTGATGATGTTGAGAATGTTCCATATTTTCTCTCCTTCAAGCCTCTTATGAAGGCTTGGCATGGTGATACATATTTTATTGAATGTATTTTCTCCATCCCTTAATGATTAACCTTGTTGGATTTAATTGGTTTCTATTTAGAATGCATGTGCATTGATGGATGTTTTATATTTTCCTTGTATGCATGAATATGATTGTATGTGTATATTTTGGGGACTTTCATTACCAAAGGTGGAGGGATGAGTTGTATTATGGTGTATTGGGTTCTCTTGTTTATTTTGGGAGGAAACAAAGGTTGGTGAGACTAGTATTATTGGAGTGATAAGTGCGGAGGGATAAGTGTATTTCTATGCATAGTTGCATGAATTATTTAGAGGAATCAAAGGCTAGTCTCCCTTTCTTAGTGGAGGGATAAGTAGAAGTATTGACACCATTTCCCCTTGACAAGCCATTTTATGCCTTGGTGATATTATACTCTCCTTTCTATTGTTTATTTGGCATGATCATTTCCTTATTTGGAGATACATATGAAGGGATGCATATTGTTTTTGGTTCAGGTATTGTGTTGTTGTTATGGCGGCCCAAGTGATAATGTAAGTTTTGTTGATAAGTGTTGTAACATTTCAAGTAAAAAAAATATTCGTGTTTTGGTTGTGCTTCTAGTGTGGGCATTACAAATCCTAATCTGAATAAACCTTATCCCAATCCAACCAAAAATTGTCTTCTATCCAATCAAATCAGACCTTGTGTTCTATCAAATCCAAATCTAATTTTTACCCTTTGGATATCCAATCCAAGGAAAAAATCAAACCAACATCTAAGCCTTATACTTAGGATTCACCAAATCCAATTTTAAGCACATCAAATCAATCCAAAATCAAATCCAAATTTACTCCAAAGTAGAATCCAATCAATCAAATCAGATTCTAAAATAACATCAATCTTAACCTAATTAAATCAAAATAAAATATCCATTGATTCTATCTGAAACATAGCTATACCTTTGATCAAATCAAACATTGGTTTCACTATATAATGGCATCCACACATAGCACATCGAATGAATATTTTCTATAAAATTTCATGATATGTCAACAAAACTCACCGCGACAAAACTTCGCAATGCAAATCAAAGGAATAATGAAACATTTGCTTCATTCCTTCAATGATGGCTAGGAATTACAAAATAATTTCATTGCTTAGTACCCAAAAAAGAGTTGATAGGAATTTTCATACTGAATCTTAATTTGGAACTATCATTCCAAATGCAAATGCATTACCTAAACAACTTCGAATAATTAATTAAAAATGGAACTAAAATTTAGAGATCCCTTATTGTTAAAGGCCTTATCAAAATTCCTTCAAATCATCAATCAAACAAATCAAGAAAATAACCAATCATAATCTCTAGTAAAGAAACTACTCCACATGAAGTAAAATGAAGACAATTCACACCTCTCAAAGAAAGTATTTCTAGTGTTCTTTACCAATTAGCAAGTGGTAATATGGTAACATATCCAATTGTAAGACCCTTCGAGGAAGGGAAACCAAAACCCATGTGGTATAAAGAATCAGAATATTGTTAATATCGCCGCATCAATGGCCATTCTACGGATCATTATTCAAATATCTGCCATTCTATCCAATATTTAATTGACCACAAAGATATTGAAATTGAAAACAAATTAAATGCAAATGCACCAAACAATAAACTAAAGGTGTTTAAGGACCCTTTTCTAACTCATGATACGAATGAAAAATCTAAAGATAAAGGTCAATCAACAAACAATATTGAGCTTGTTTCTATACTTTCATTGCTAGATCCTACACTTAACATCATGGCTACCATCAAAACCAACACCCCTAGCCTTGTTTTAGCAACACTACAAAATAGGTTTATATATTGTCCACGACACCTCAAATTTTGAATGCCAATTCTACAATTATTTCACAACAACTATCCAATGTAAAGTATTTGTTTGTTTCTCATGAAATTATTAAACAGTCAAAGAAGTCATCTATAAAAATCCATGTCATGGATCTAACCAAAACAACACCTACGTTTAAATACATCCTTACATGTGTACTATATGATATGTGTGTTCCAAACGGTATCAATACATAACCATTTCAAGCTTTAATCATGAATATTTCATCAAATGATTCAATGCTATATTTTTTCCTCGTGACCTTTTGAAATCTAACATCATAAATAAGAATTCCTTATACATTGAATCATTCATCACTAATCATAAAATCAAAAAAGTTCTTACAAATAATAGGGAAACATTGGATATTTGGTCTCCAAAATTATTAAGATGCCTTGAAGGCCCATTTACACATCAATTTCTTCACTCCCAATGTCATTCCATTCACGGCTGAGGACAACATTGTTATTGATATTATTTTCAAACCCTAATCATCTATATCTTCTACTTCATCAACATCTTCTACTCCACCTATGTTGGATATCATTGATAAAGGTATTAAATATTATGTTAAGATCCTGGTGTGTAGATTCACTAATGCCTCGAGGTTATTGTGTAATGGTTTGTTACATTTGGTATCAGATTGGCCACCTATGTTCAAATTCCACTTAGTTGGTTACATCATGTAAATTGAGCCCTTGGGGTGCCTAAACATTGGTGAAGTGGGGCTTGCAAGTATGGTAGTCCAGGTGTAAACCCAATCCCAATTTGGGCTTTGCATAAGCATAATGGGATGTTATGATCATGGTGTATGAATTCACTAATGCCTCAAATTTTTGGTGTAATGGTTTGTTACAAATAATGAACTCCAAAATGTAAATTACACATTATCTTTATCCACACGTGGCCTCTTCGATGATATAATGACCCTAATCATTGAAAACCTTTCCATCCAAACTGTTGACTTGGACCTCATCCAGCCAAGTCTCATAATTCAAGACCAATCAAATCACATAACCATTGACTTAGACCTCATTCACCCAAGTCTCATATGTCATGACCAATCAAATCACATAATCATTGACCTCATCCACCCAAATCTTGCACATCAAGACCAATAAAAATTTTAAAACATGGAACTCTTTTACAATAATGACTCCATTACAAACCCTAATCCACAAAAAAATATAAAATTGAAAAAATATTTGGCATATCAAACCCCTCATCACAACATTATTTGAAAACAAAAATTGAAGAATCAAAAACTTATTATTCATGGGTACTCTCCACACTTGGGGAGGCCACTTGTAAAAAAAATGTAATTGTTTCATCCATTGGCAGTTATCTCTATCATTTCATTATCATATCTTCACACTCTTCACCTATAAGACATAAGTTAATATTGTTCCTATGGGGTATTGTGTATCTCATCTCTATTTTGGATTCTTTGATTCTATATGTTTTTATGTAGAGCATTTTCTAGAAGCTCGTTGATGGAAAATCCTCCTTTCAAAGAAGCTCCCTCCTTAACAAGAAATCATTAATCTTCTTTACCTGGATCTTTTGTCAGCCCATCTTAGTCTAAGGTGATGAGCCCTTACGTCTAACTAGTCGTGTGGGGCTGATATTTGGGAGAAAAATATCTTTCTAAAACAAGCACATTACATAACACATTCTTGCTCACTAAGGAGTGAGAATCAATACAACTCATCTTAGACATTGTAGACACCCTAAAAAATCACATTACACATTCTAAACCTCTGAAATCATCCCATAATTACTTTATAGTGTATTAGAACCAATTTTTATATATTCCACTAGTTTGTGACCTTTAATGACATTTTACGACATTTTCTTGCAACTCCCTTAATCATTCCTATCACTCACACATAGGTCTTGAATTATTAAATATTTGTGCTATTAACCCTATTACACTCATATCACATTCCTATCATTAATTAATTAATCTTATCACTCTTATTATTCCTCCTTATCCCATTAGCTAATTTAATATCAAAACAATCAAATAAATCCTACATATATCCATTTCTATCTTACCTCTTATCCACTTTCACTTCACTAATTAACATCTCAAGTTAACTAGAGAAAAACATATCAATTATAGATAAAAACATTAAATATATGTAAGAAGACAAGTTTAAATTGAATCAAATCATGCATTTGAGTTAACTAAACATATCCCATAAAAAATGAAATTCCAAAATTAAAGAAAATCTCTGCAAGCTAAAATTTATGTCACGTTTTTTGTTGAATAAAACAAAATACATGGAATTATTATTTCCATTGCAAAATCTAAAAAAAATCAAAATACATGCCACCTTTTCCAAATCAATGATAACCCATTCATTCAAGATCAAAACAATCATTCAAATCCTTAATCAAATTGGAAAATCATCCAAACAATCCAATCATGCTTTAGTTAACTTTAAATCAGACAAATTAATCACACAAATCAAGGATTTGGGATTCTCTTCCCTCATCTATAAATAATCACTCATTCCTCTCCATTTATCATTTTTGGAAGCTTTGATATTTGCATCTTTAGTGTGTCGAATTTCCATTCAATTCTTCACACCATTACGTTGTCCAATTGATCATGAATCAAAAATCAAATCATTCATTCAATCAACACAATTACTCTTAAATACATTTATAAAAAACAATGGTGGGGCACAATGCACACAAAAAAAAATTAGGGGAATTTTTTGCATACTCAACTCCTCATGGGTCGGGCCAAGGAAATTGGCACATGGATGATGGTATAGATCTATCACAGATGGTGTGAGGATAATATGAAGTGTAAGGATATGGGAGGCTTAATATCTAGGAAATGTGGAAGGAATATTTTTTTAGTGTGGGGCACTTTCCCTGTCATCTCAGGGAATTGTCCACATTGATTGGTGAGTCATCTGAATTAGGTGAGATCATAGGTCTTAGGTGTGTTAGGAGCTATGATATATTCCATCATATAATATTTCATACACGTCAGTGTGCATTAGTGTGTCATACATGATTTACTTTTCATTTTTGGAACGTAACTCCTCTTATCCCTTATGGAGGTATGATTTATCTTGCATTGGTTTTTACACAACACTCTTATTTGTACCTTATTTTTTGATATATGAGAATGAGTAAACCCTTTTCTTTTACATGCAAATTTCATGGTTGAATGTTTACTTACTATATGGAACTATGTCACACTTTTGTTCGAGTGAAACTCGGTTGATATGCACTCCATCTTGTTTGATCCTCATTATCACATGGTATCAGAACATGTTGTTGGGATTCACATCAATCTCCATCATTCGTTACATGCTAATCTTGGTTTTGTGTTCTTACTAGTTTACTTGTGCAAGCTTCGTAATCCATTTCTCATTTGTTCTTTACTTGCATTGATTTGGTTACATCTTAATTTTCGTTGAGTTTCTCTGGTTTGTGTGTTGTTTTTGGTGCATGTGTAGGTGTTTTTCTAGATTTTAGATCCTTTTAGGTGTTTTTTCTACTAGACTTGGTTATCTGCAACTAACTTTTATGTAAAATCTATCTTTGGAGGTATTTATGGAGTTTGATGTTTTTATAGGAAATTTATCAGTTTTTGGAATTTTTGGGTTTTTTTAAAATATGTCTCCATCTCTCTTCTCCTACCCTACTCAGCCTAGAAACCTCTCCACCCCCTTCCCTAGCTTCATTTAGATCCCACTGAGCTCCTCCTACTCACCCAGCTCTCATAATCTATCTATTGGCTCATATTCTGACTCGGTGAGTTGGGTTATGTTGCCAAGTTGTGCATGTTCGGTTATTGCTTGCATGTTAGATTTTATTTTTCCTTAAATTCAAGGTTGTTGCATTATTATATGTTTTGTGGCTTGGTTTAATTTTTTATGTTGTCTTTCTCTACATTTTTAGCTTGTTCAATCCCGACTCATTTATAGCTCGCCTTGGCCTATGACCCTGTTTCATTTTCTTTGGGTCTCCTTCCAAGCTCCCAAACTCTTCTCGTGTTTTTTTTTCATTGACCCTACTTGACGCCCAACCCTGCCTAATCCATTATACCTTTTCCTTGCCTTAACCATGGTTACCTTCCTATTTCCAAGATCCTCACCCTATTTGGTTGGCTCGATCTTTCTTACCTCGCTCGATATTATGCTTGTTTCTTACACAACCTACATGTGTTTACCCTATGTTCCTCTATCGTACAACCCTTCTACATTTATCCATTTCTCTTAGACACTGCTCCTCGCCTTCCCTATGCTCACCCGATTCATTTCCCATGATCCTCGCCAACTGACCCTTCAACCTACCCCTTGTGTTTATCCTCCTACCTCAGGTTGTTCTAAATCTCATTGAGCCCCTCGCTGCTCTCGCCACATGACTCGACCTTGAATCAACCCTTCCTCCCTTTCAACTTTGTCCACGCTTTTCAATTTTAATCTTTTCTTTGATTTTTAAAAACTTTAGGTCATATATTAATTTATATATCCTAATCTTTTATATAATGTTAGTCTTTTTTAATAAAAAAAAATAATTTAGGGCTTAGTTTATTTTATAGGAAGGTTTATTTAATTAAAAAGGTACGGTCTTAGTGTCTATTAGGAGGTGTTATAATAATAATTAGGTCTTAATTTATTTTAAGAATCTAATTTTTAATCCTTTAGGAGGTTAACATTAAATCGTTAGCCCGTTTTTTAATTTCTAGCCCTTTTTTATTTTTCATTTATTTCAAAAAATTAAAGTAATTGGGCTAATATTATTCCAAAAATAGGGTTACTAGGCATTTTGTGCTGACCATTTTTTGGGAGTGTGTAGCATGCTTTGTGGATCATAGGGCCCATTTGGGGTCCTTCTGGCATTTTTATGTGGTCTGTTGTGCATTTTTAGAGCCTTTTGGCATTTTGGGATCCTTCTTACTTATTTCGAGTCATTTTTTGCATTATAGTGCTCTTCTTCGCTTGCATGATAGTTAGTGTGTCCACCATATCCTTGTGGCAAGAGAACCTCATTATGTGACGTGGGATACTTGTTGATGGTGAATCAAAGCACCCCTGAATGTCTGCAACTCGATGGGTTGAGACTCTCAGTGCGATTGCATAACATGGAGCTTTTCCCAAGTGTGGGACCTTGTGAATCGAGAAAGCTCTCCGGATGAAGGCCATTTCCTATTCCTCTGTTCAGATGCACACATAAAAATGTAGAGGGTTTACTCAAAAACCTAATCTAACTTTCTAAGGAGACAGGGTAAGAAGATGCATAAAAAATAAACTTAAACTAACAAAGGTGATGCATCGAGGAATGAAGAAATACATGTCTTGCCAATAAACACAAACCATAAAAATGCAATGCAAGATCATACACAGATAACCAGATTTGCAGTGAAAGATCAGGAGGATGTAAATGAACACAGAGAGGGTTGAGAATCATCCATAGACATGTATTATTTGCTCCAAAGATGATACAATACACTACAAAATTCCAAGAGACAAAGTTACATTACAGTTTTAGATGAGAGGTTTGAACTCCACAAATTCACCTGCCAAAGAGAAGAAGGAAGGGGAAAAACAAGAATGTCCAATGTTTAAAAAGAATCCCCTCCTTAAAATTTATAGGAAGAATGAGAGAGGGAAGAGAGAGGAATTTCAAATCTACCCCAACCACCTCTAGGTTGCATTTAATTCATCTCATTATGGCGGTAGATGAGAACCTTAGCAAACCCAAAAAATGGCGAATTGTATTCTGCATTTTTGAAGAACTTATTCTCACCTAATTAAATATATCTAGTCTTATTTGGATAGAGGACCTCGTAATCTTTCTAAAAATTCCAACCTTGCGTGAATCCGAGCTCCCTGTGAAAAGTTATGGCCATTTGAATATCTACGTTAGGGTTTGTTTTATGTCGGGTTCGGGGTGTCAACGCTCAAAATGTTGTCCCTCCTGAAGATGCACCTCGGTGCAACTATCCTCATGTCAACATACTCTTAAGTGTGCCATAGGTGCTGAAAATGTGGTGTTGACATTTTGTGCTGTGCGCCCCCAACTTGCACCTTGGGCGCGAATTTTCACATGTCGACACTTTGTGCTGTGCCCCCCCAACCTACGCCTTGGGCGCAAATTTTTTGCATGTTGACACCTTGTACTGTGCACCCCCAACCTGCACCTTGGGCACAAATTTTTTCATGTTTACAAATTGTGTTGTGCGCCCCCAACCTATGCCTTGGGCGTGAATTTTCGCATGTCGACACATTGTGTTGTGCACCCCCAACCTTCGCCTTGGGCACAAATTTTCACATGTTGACACCTTGTGTTGTGCGCCCCCAACCTGTGCCTTGGGCATGAATTTTTACATGTCGACACTTTGTGCTATGTGCTAGAGGTGCTTGGTGACATAATAAATTTTGGGTTTTCGACCATGCAATGCACTTTCAAAACCCGAAATGAAGGATTTTGATTTTCCTTTATTTCCATATTCTTCTGCTCTTGACTATATTTACCCGAGGGGGGAGATATATACAAAAATTTGGTGACTCAATGGGATCGCCTGCCTGCTAGGTAGAATATCAGTGGCCTTTTAGCAATCCATTGGGCATGGAGTCATAAGCAATAACCTGAAACCAACTTGATCTCTGACCCCGAGCCAGATACCGCAACTCCTTCTTCGAGAGCATGATGGACTGTAGAAATCAACTCGAGAGCAACAAAACATGTGCTGAAACACTTAGGGAAATTGAAACCTAACTACAACGAGACAATGTACATCTGCACTTAGAGGAATTGAAATC
The DNA here is from genome assembly GCA_019776745.2 of Taxus chinensis. Classification (NCBI taxonomy): domain Eukaryota; kingdom Viridiplantae; phylum Streptophyta; class Pinopsida; order Cupressales; family Taxaceae; genus Taxus; species Taxus chinensis. Next base: position 789,056,077 of record CM034146.1, read on the forward strand.
TAGGCTAATATTTACAAGGGTAAACCTTTTCCTTTTAGTAGTAATGTTTAAGGTAGATTCCGTTAACCGAAATCGAGAGTTCTTCTCCATCCAATGTAGACAATTGGAATGCATTACTACTTTTACATCCCATGACCATGTAGGGGCCACTCCAAATGGCATCACACTTGGAATGCCTTCCTGGTTTTTCCCAATTTGCATCCCATTTTAGAACTAGGTCCCCTTCCTGGAATGTCCTTGCTCTTACTTTCTTATCAAACCATCTTTTTACTAAGGCTTGATCTTTCTCAATCATTTGAACTGCATGTTCTCTGATTTCTTCCAATTCCATCAACTCTGCATACCTGGCCTCCATTGGTTCGAACTCAGACAACTCCAATTGCTTCATGAGCTCCAATGCTGGAAATTCTAATGATATAGGCAATACTGCCTCTTTCCCATATACCAACTTGTAGGGAGAATTACCCGTAGACCTCTTTGGCATTATCTTGTCAGCCCATAACGCTGATTTTAGCTTGGTATGCCATGTCCTTTGGTTTTCATCCAGAGCCCTTCTGATGATTCTTAGAAAATTCTTGTTCGTGGACTCTGCTTATCCATTACCCTGTGGGTAATACTTTGAAGAGGTGCTCAAATAGATTCCATTCTTGACATCCCATTCTGTAATCTTGGAACCTATGAATGCCAATGTATTGTCTGATATGATAGTGGTCGGCACACCGAACATGGTCACTATTCCTTCATAAAAGTCTAGTATGTTAGACTCATTTGCTTCTTTGAGCGCTACTGCTTTAGTCCACTTGGTGAAATAGTCTGTTGCCGTGAGAATCCACTTGTGGCCTTGGCTTGAGTTTGGATTGATGACCCCGATGAAGTCCAATCCCCGTTGCATAAATGGTCGGTCAGCCAAAATTGGGTGCAATGGAAGCGCTGCTAGTCTTGCTTTGTCTATGAAGAGTGCACAATTCTTACACTTTCTTATCCACGTATAGCAGTCGCTGAACACTATGGACCAATAACACCCTGCCTTCATTATCTTGAGAGCTGTTACTCATGGGGAAAAATGTCCTCCAAAATCTCCATCGTGAAAATCTCGTAACACCCTCTCAATTTGACCTGTCCCAATGCACCTCAATAGAACTCCATTGATGTATTTTTTAAACAAAACACCATCAACAAGCACATATGGAATGGCTTGTAATCTGAAGTATCTCCTTTTTACTTTGCTCAATTCTGGAGGGCATAGGCCTGCCTGTAGGAAGTGTAACATATTTTGAGTCTGACAAGGAGTGGGCACATCATCATTCTCTTGTTCTTGTCCATCCTGTAATACCAAGACAGTCTCTTTTTCATCACCTGCTTCAACTTGTCGACTCAAAGCTAGCTGTTCACATAGTCCTTTTCCATGTACTAGTTTTATGACCTTGATCTCGATGTCATATTCCATGACATGAGTTATCCATCCTGCACATTTCTCATTTAGATCCTTGTTTAGAAGGAAGTCCTTGACTCCCGCATGAGAAACCAACAATTGGATCTTGTTGTTTGAGACTAGGTGCTTGAATTTCTTTAAGCTTCTGATCACTGCAAGGACATGCTTTTCAATGAAAGAGTACCTCATTTCATATTCCTCCAAGCTTTGACTGAATAAAGCAACTGGTTGTTCTAATCCCTCTTTGTTTTGCTATACCAAGATTACAGAAATTATGTCTCCACCACCGAAGCCATATAGCATGAAGTCCTTAGAGAAGTATGGATTGACGAGAGTCGGAGCTTGAGATATAGCCTCCTTTATTGCCTCAAAACTTTCCTTGCCTTTAGATGTCCACTTAAATTCCATGCTCTTCTTCAACATCAGCGTTATTGGCTTTACGAGAGCTGCAAAGTTTGGAACAAACCTGTGGACAAAATTTATCCTTCCCAAGAAGCTTTAAAGAGCCTTCTTATGACTTGGCAATGGCAACACTTGAATTGCTTCAACTCTTTCTAGGTCAATCGTCAACCCCTCCTTTGAAACAATATGGCCTAGAATTTTTCCTTCATGAGCCAAGAATATGCATTTTTTGGGATTCAATGATACCCCAAATCTTCTACACCTCTGAAATACCTACCTCTAATGAAAAAGGTGATCCACTGCATTTTTGGAGAATACAGTGATGTCGTCAAGATATATCAGAACTATTTCATTGATCAAACCCTTGAATACCATATCCATTGCCCTTTGGAAAGTGGCTTCAGCATTTGATAGCCCAAATGGCATTTTCTTGTAGGCATAGGTGCCCCATTTGTTGGTGAAGGTCGTCTTGAACTGGTCATCTTCTTTCACCATTATCTGATATACCCTGAGTAGCCATCTAGGAGAGAGAATCTCTCCAAACTGAATACTACTTGCAATATTTGTTCCATTGAAGGAAGTGGGTAATGGTCTTTGAGAGATTCCTTGTTGAGGTCTCGGAATTCCACACACAACCTAATTTCTCCACTCTTCTTCCTAACTGGAACCAAGTTTGCAACCCAGCTTGAGTTCTTAATCGGGAATATAATGCTTGCCTCTATCAGCTTGTTTAGCTCTTTCTTCATGAGAGGCTCAATGTGAGGGTTAACTAGTCTCTGCTTCTGCCTGATGGGCTTAGCATCTAGATCCAATTCTATGGTATGTTGTGCCAATTTCGGATTGAATCCTCTCAAGTCTTCATAGCTCCAAATGAAGACATCTGGAAATTCTTGGCAAAGCTGTATGAAATCTGATTTCTCCTGCTCAATGGCCACTTTACCAATTTGATGTGTTTTGCCTTCCCCAACCAAAATTGGCTCTGAATCTTCTCTCTTGACCTGTATGTTAGCCTTTTCCTTACGGAATTGGTCGTTAGGGTTGAAGATAGACTCCAACGTTACTAAACCCTTAGGAAGTTTGTTTGTCTGTAGCTGCACTACTTGATCCTCATACTACTGCTCTAGTCTGTCCTGATTCCTAGCTGAGAATTCAGCCTCTTCTTGTAAAAAATTGACGATCTGTTGATCATTCTCAAACACCTGCCAACTTGTGTTATTATCTGGAACTACTGGCCTCACAATCACATGCATATGTGGTTATGTTTTTTCCCTTCTGATGTTGTCAACCACATCAAACGTTGCTCCAACTGCTGCGAGCCTATCTGCGGTATTATTTTTCTTCCTGGGTATGGACGCGATGTTGAAAACTTCGAAATCATCAACGAGGTCCCATACCCTATTCTTGTAGTTCTTCAGCAGGTCATTCTTTGTAGCATGTTGTCCCCTAACTTGGTTGATGATTAGATCGCTATCTCCAAACACCTGCAAGTTCTTTATGCCCTTTTTCCTGGCCCAATGAAGTCCATGAATCAAGGCCTCATATTCAGCTGTGTTGTTTGAACAGGAAAACTAGAAATGGAAAGCTAAATAATATTTGATGCCTTAAGATGAAACAAGCATAAATCCTCCTCCTGCACCTTTCCTACTCCTTGATCCATCGAAAAATAACTGTCATACATCATTTTCATCCTTATGGTCTGGTTTGGTGATGCTAGGAATAGGCTGGTTTTCTTCATGTATGCAATAGACTCCTAGCTCAGATTCTTCTACTTCCTGGTAGTGATCAAAAGCATGTACCTTGCTCGCCCATTCATCAAGAGTCAAATTTGGGATGCTTCCAACTTTGGTGTCAACTTCATCTATTCTTGGATAATCTTCTTGATCAAATGTTGAATAGTTGGCATTGATTTGGCTTGTAGTATGAAGCTCAATGTGAAATTTTGCAATTGGTTCGGATCTGATTTTGACCTTAGTACCATATCTTGTTCTGAACAACATGTGTGACCAGTCAACAGATAAGTAGCCTCCAATTCTAGCTATGAAATCCCTTGATAAGCATAGGGCAAAGAGTGGTGGCAAATCTATCACTGACACATCTTACAAAATGGTAACGTTGGGGCATGCATGCAAGGTTAGATTCAAACCTTTAATCACTCTCACCATTGTTACTGTTGTCCCATCCAATTGCACTACCCCCTTTGATATGAATTCATATTGGAGACCCAGATGATCAGCTATTTGCTTGGGCATGACATAACTACTTGCCCCATAATCAATCATGCAATTGTGTACTAGTTTATCCCCAATGATTAATGAAACATAGAATGGAGGGGACTTCAAAACTTTACCTTGTTGTCCTCCATGATTCCCTTCAGGCTGAGAAGCATTTGTGAGGACATTCTCTTGCATATGGACCTACTGGTTCGAAGTTGACCAATTCTTCATGGCAGCTTGTAGAAGATCTCTTTGGCCTGGGAAGGATAAGGATTCCCACATTGATATATTCACATTTGTCTTCTTCATTTGATCAATGATGCTAAATGGGGATGTAAGATCTCTTTGCTGTCCTTTAGCCTACACATTCCTTTCTTGCGCATGGGCAGCAATAGCTAGCATTTGAGTTGGCTTAGAAGGTGGTTTGGGCTGTCCTTGCGTGTTTGGAACTGTATTTTGCTTACCAACACCTTGTGGAGTGATGGAAGGTTGTAGATCACTTAGAGCTAATGACTGCCCTTCACCAATATTCCTCTTCTTTGATCTTGTGTTAGCTGCTACACTCTGAGAAATTTTTTGATTCATGCCACAAAAATCCTCAGCTTGCCAATTCACAAGTTTGGTATCATTTGGAGTTGTGTTTTGTTGAGATGTCCTTTGTTGCTGATTTGTTTCTTGACTCACTTCACCCTCTATGCCATTAGTTGTCACCATCAAGGCTTGGTTCAAAGCACCATTGAAGCACATAGATTGGTTGTGAAGTTCATTGCATGGGAAAAACCAATCATACTCTTGAGCTATGTTGTTTTTCACTGGCACTAATGCTTTAGAAGAAAATGCAACATTGGGGTTATAGGGCTGAAATGGTCTATTAGTGGGAGGCCTTACTTGGCTTTGATTTGCAGCTGGATTGGGTGGCCTATTGGGTTGCTATGGTGGCCTATTAGGTTGAGCTTGAGGCTAATAAGAAGGTCTAAAGCTTTGGGCTTGCTGCCTCTTGAGTGTAACCAGCTCATTTCCTAACTTTTGTAATTGTTTCATGACCTCTTGGAGTTCCTTTGAAGTACTAGAGGATGAAGTGGAAGTTTCATTTGAACTTTGATTTCTAGGAGTGGGAATAGGAGCCAAAGTGGGTGCTTGACTAGTACTTGGATTTTCTAAGTTTGGATACAAGGGCATGGGAGGCCTAGGAGCTAGCTTACCAGCTTGAATAAGACAATTTTCAGCCCTAATGGCAATGCTATAAGAAGCAGCTAAGGTTGTGCCTCCCATAGATTGAATTAACATAGAAATATCAAAATTCAAAGCCTTAAGATAATATAGAAAAGCACCTTCAACTATTGGCCTGACGGCCACTGGAATCCTTTCCCAAGACCTTTGAAATCTGAAGTTGAAGTCAGTCAGCTGCTCATTGGGAGCTCTCTTGATAGTTATCAATTGTTCAAGTAGAGACAAATTGTCTCCCTTTTCTCAAAACTGCTCATGGAGAACTATGCATAACTGATTCCAATTTTGGATAGAACCAGCTCCAAGGCTCCTAAACCATTGCAATTCCTTCCCTTTGAACGAAGATGCTAGCAATTTGACAGCAACATCCATTTCATTTATCTCATGGATTGCACAAACGTTAGCAATGTCTTTGACATGATCACCGGGAGAGGTATGATTTTCTCCAGTAAAAAATGGAATGTTCTTCAACGCTACAATTGGAACTGGATTATGTGCATTGAGGGCAAGTGGGTTGCTGCCAGTGAAGTTGACAAAAGGGTTTTGTTTCACCATTCTTATTGGCCTGAGAACCCTTGTTGATTGGAAGAAAGGTTTACTAGGTGGAGGGGTTGATAAAGTCCTGTTAGGTGGAGATGGTAATATTTGTGGTCTTCTTCCTCTCCTTCCTCTTCTTGGTGATAGCTACAAGTAGAAAAATAACCCTTCTTCTCGAGTATTAGACCTGGTTTGAATTCTTCTCATGTACCTGGGCAACATGTGCTGTTATACCACTGAATTCTATCCCTTCGGAGTCGTCAGATGTGTTGGGGAACGAGCCTCAAAATGCTGGATTTTGCCAAGTTAGACACCAACCTCAACAAAAATTAAACTCAAAATTTTGAAAGACCTATATATTTGAGATTTTAGGGTTTGGAATTTGATTTCGAATGACAGTCCCGAAAACCTAAAAATGCCAGACTTTCGAAATCCTGAAATCCGAAATTTAAAAAAATCTGAAAAATCAAAAATCAAATTTCAAAAAACTAAAGATACCCTTTTGAATATTACCCCCAGATCTATTAGGTGGTGAAATTTTGACTTTTTTTTAGCAAGTTAAGCCCTTGAAAATTGATTTTAGAGTTTAGCCTGGAAGATGAAAAATCTGAAATTGTAAAACTTGCAATTCCTAAGTCCAAATTTCTTGAAAATTCCTTCAAATCTTGTGGAAAGACCTATTGATCCCACCTAGCATGCCAAAACTATTGATGGCAAATCACAGTACCCCTGAATGTCTTCAATTTGATGGGTTGAGACTCTCAGTGCGATTGCATAACATGGAGCTTTTCCCAAGTGTGGGACCTTGTGAATCGAGAGAGCTCTCCAGATAAAGGTCAGTTCCTATTCCTTTGTTCAGATGCACACATAAAAATTCAGAGGGTTTACTCAAAAACCTAATCTAACTTGCTAAGGAGACAGGGTAAGAAGATGCATAAAAAATAAACCTAAACTAACAAAGGTGATGCATCGAGGAATGAAGAAACACCTGTCTTGCCAATAAACACAAACCATAAAAATGCAATGCAAGATCATGCACAGATAACCAGATTTGTAGTGAAAGATCAAGAGGATGAAAATGAACATAGATAGGGTTGAGAATCATCCATAGACATGTATTATTCTCTCCAAAGATGATACAGTACACTACAAAATGCCAAGAGGCAAAGCTGCATTATAGTTTTAGATGAGAGGTTTGAACTCCACAAATTCACCTGCCAAAGAGAAGAAGGAAGGGGAAAAACAAGAATGTCCAATGTTTAGAAAGAAGCCCCTCCTTACAATTTATAGGAAGAATGAGAGAGGGAAGAGAGAGGAATTCCAAATCTACCCCAACCACCTCTAGGTTGCATTTAATTCATCTCATTATGGCGGTAGGTGAGAACCTTAGCAAACCCAAAAAATGGTGAATTGTATTTTGCATTTTTGAAGAACTTTTTCTCATCCAATTAAATACATCTAGTTGTAGTTGGATAGAGGACCTCGTAATCTTTTTGAAAAGTCCAACCTTGCGTAAATCCGAGCTCCCTGTGAAAATTTATGGCCATTTGAATATCTGTGTTAGGGTTTGCTTTCTGTCGGGTTCGGGGTGTCAACGCTCAAAATGCTACGCCTCCTGAAGATGCACCTCGGTGCAACTATCCTCGTGTCAACATACTCTTAAGTGCACCATAGGTGCTTAAAATTTGGTGTTGACATTTTGTGTTGTGCACCCCCAACCTGCGCCTTGAGTGTGAATTTTTGCATGTCAACACTTTTTGTTGTGCGCCCCCAACCTGCGCCTTAGGCACAAATTTTCACATGTTGACACCTTGTGCTATACGCCCCCAACCTACGCCTTGGGCACAAATTTTTACATGTTGACACCTTGTGTTGTGCACCCCCAACCTGCGCCTTGGGTGCAAATTTTAGCATGTCGACACCTTATGCTGTGCGCCCCCAACCTGCACCTTGGGCGTGAATTTTCACATGTTGACACCTTATGCTATGCGCCCCCAACCTGCACCTTGGGCATGAATTTTTTGCATGTCGACACTTTGTGCTGTGCGCTAGAGGCATTTTGTGACGTAATAAATGTCAGGTTTTTGACCATGCAATGCACTTTCAAAACCCGAAATGAAGGATTTCGATTTTCCTTGATTTCAATATTCTTCTGCTCTTGACTATATTTACCTGGGGGAGAGATATATACAACAATACTTTTTCTCACACCAAACTTTGTTTTTTCCCCTTATTACTTGCTTTCTTCCTTTTGTTTTTATTTACGTTTTGTTCCTCTAATTCCGCCTAAAACTTACTGTGGCCTCCACTCTTGTGTGAGTTTTCACCTACAGCAAGGTGATTGGTCAACTATTTCACATCACATGAACACATCTTCCTAAAACCAACACATTATTTATAAATTTCTATAAACATGGGGTTATCGTTGTTCTTAGGTGTTATAATTGCATGCAGACACATTATCGGCTTATTCCGACGTATGGTGACCTTGTGTGTATTCTCATACCCTTCTATTATTACATTTCAAACTCATTTTTGGTTGAGTTCAACATCCATTTGAGTGTGTTTTTTTCCTTATAACTCATCTGACCTTCTTGCTCTTTACACGGATGCACCATGGAGGATATTCTTCCCAAACTTACACTTCATAGGACCGTTGATACATCACAGCCTCTGCCCCTTTTTCTTGGTAGGGATAACCATGCACTGTGGAATTTGAGCATGGAATGTTTCCTTATTCACGATGACCTTTATCTCTACTTGTATAGACCTGTACCTTCCCCCAGTGATCCTTCTCAACTTGAATACTGGCTTGACACTTGTAACATTGTCATAGCTCAGTTTTTCACATACATTTATAGGCCTCTCCACCATCATGTGGCACACATGGAGTGTCCTTGCACTTTTTTTGAGCATTCTTTAGTCCTTGTTTAGAGACCCTTCAAAGATTTTTGTTGTTGCTTCATCTTCTAATACAGTTGTTTCCTCTCATTCTCCATGTGATGATATTTATGTTGACATTGATTTTATTGTTCCTATTCTTGATGATGAGGTTTTTTCTTCTATTTTTTATGGCAAGAGTAGTGATGAGGAATCTTCTCCTCCTTCTCCCATCCACCTTTCAGAGAATGTTTAACCTCCTCCATTCCAATCATACATTAGGTAGTCTTGTTTCCAGCATCATACTTACATTGAATATACCCCCTTTCCACTTCCAGTGTGTGAGGATTCCCTCACTCCTCCTCGTGATGATGATTCATACTTATTAGACATTCCTCTTTTGTTTTTTGAGAAACCCTTTTGGGATGAGTATCTTTCCGACCTTCATCGTCTCTTCACAGTGCCTATTTGTGTTGCAATACAAGTATTTTCTCTTCTTTCTATACATATTTCAAAGGATTTCTTCATCTCCTTTGTTAGGAGTTCCCCTTCTGGGACTTTCATCACTTCCACTATTTTGGAGATCATCATTGGTCCACCTCCTCTTGTGGATCCCCTTTCTACTATTTTCAAGATTGTTGCATTTCCTTCACTTCACTTGGACATTCTTTTGGTGGATGTTCCTATCTCATACTCTTACATTTATACTTTCATGGCATTACCTTCAGCTCCTTTACACATGTTTTCTAGACCTATGTCACACTTCAGTGGACTAGCTTCAAAGTTATTTATATTGTTTCCTTCAGTTTATTTCGTAGAGTGGGATGACTTCCAGTACTCCATTTATGTTCTTCCTAAGGGAAGAAACCTTATTTAATGTGTATGTTCCTTCTTCATTCTATAGGCAGAAGACCACATGATTGACACTCTTCTTGGAGACTTCATATCCAGTTGCAGGTTTCTTCATCAAATCCTTAGCTAAGGCCAAGTATCCTTACTTGTGCTCTCATCTTGGGTGAGGTCCACTGCATCTTTACATATTATTTTATCTATCCAGTATCATTTCTCTCTTCTTCTCTTCTTCTTCTAGAGAGATTACATTTTTACATGGGTACCTTATCATTCCTTTAGTTTCCAAGACCCATTTGACATATCTTTCTTACATTTTTTAGGGGATTATTCTATCTCTTGTAAGTCAATGTTTTCCCCACTAGTTTTTCCTTTATTACATGAGATCCTTGTATATTGGTACCTCTATAGGCATAGCTACCTAAACTCATTTCATGTTTTTGACTTGCTTTCCCCATCCTAAGTTATGATAAAGGGGGGTTTTGGTGTGGGGTACTTACCTTGTCGTCTTGAGGCATTGTCCACATCTTTTGGTGAGTCATCTCACTTACATGATATCATAGGTATTAGGTGTCGTAGGGGGTATTACAGATTCTATAATATAGGAGTTACTTTCCATTTTTGGAATGTAACTCATCTTCACCCTTTTATAGGTATGATTTTTCTTACATTGGGAATTACACAACACTCCTATTTCTACCATTTTTTATGATCTATGAGAATGAGTAGACCATTTTATTTTGCATGCACATTTCATGGTTTAATACTTCTTTACTACATGGTACTTTGTCATGTAGTCATTCAAGTACAACTTGGTTGATGTGTGTATCATCCTGCTTGATCCTCTTTCTCATGTTCTCTCACAGATTCTCTATCGATGTTATTGTGAAATAAACACCTTCTTGTCAAGGGAAAAAAAATCCTACTTAATTACTATGGTGGATGGTAAAGTCAAGGATAATAGTAGTACAAAGTTCTTGGTTTATATTATGGTTGATGAATTGGGGAATATTAGGTTAAGACCACATGCATGAAATGACAATTAGATAATGGCTGACCATGATCAGGAAAGGTCATATAAGGAATGAGGAGGAAAGAGATAGAACAAGGGAGGACACTCAAATCCCTAAGATAATTAATTATCTCATAAGAAGGAAGATGGGGTGGTTGGTTTGATGAGATTTACTATAAATAATGATGAATTATGACATGATGAGTGTGGGAGAAGGTGTAAAGTGAAAGACTTCTTGTCTTAGCTCAGAAAAATGTCGTCTTTAATTTTATTTACCTTGAGAGGAGTGAGAAAACAAAGGAAATGGATGAATCTACTTGAGAATACTTGGCTATCCAAATTAATTCTTGGTGGAGGAGTGTTCATTGTGTGTTATTATCTATCATCAGGAACATATCATGAATATATCCCAAATCGGGGATTTGTAGAAGATGTAACTAAAGTGGGAGATATATGAATGTATGGTGGATAGAAAGGGAGTGGTGTAGGTAGGTTATAACTTGAAATAAAGTTACATGGGATATTTTTTTGAATTTATTTATGAAATGGCAGCTTGTTATCCTTTGGATCAACAATTTTTTTGTGTAGGGATAATTTTAGTGGTGAATATTCATAATATGGTGAATATTCCATTTTTGAAAAATTTGAAAAGGTGAATTTTCTGGTGCGAGTCAGTGACATGTTCACCTAAAAATTACAGTTTAATTTTTTTAGGGGTCATCTTTGCCTACCCTTGAAAACTATCCCCTATATAATCCTAGATTATTTTCCAGCTAGAACACTACTAGATCACTCATACCGCCTGGGGGTATATGTATTATCAAGTACAGTAAATGTGTGACATGAGGGCAGAGGCTACAGACATGTGATAGGAGGGTGGAGGCTGCAAACGAGTGACATAGAGTTTGTTGACGTGCGACATGGAGAGTTTGTTGACATATGACATGGAGATTTTTTTGACGTCTGACAGGAGTGTGGAGGAAGTAGATGTGCGATAGAGAGTTTGTTGATGCGTGACACAGAGATTTTGTTGTTACGTGACCAGAGGGCAAAGGTTTTAGATGCGTGATAGGAGATGTGTTGTCGCGCATCTGTAGCCTTCTGTCACACCTCTCAAAAATTGGGTAAAAAATTTGTTGCCGGACCCCCAAAAAAATTTCCTTCCCGCGAAACCAGTTCTGAGGATATTCGCCAGGTATTTTCCACCTCCGATTTCTAAGAGGTGTCTTAAAATGAACCGTTTTTGTGTTATTTATATTTTTTTTAGATTTTAAATGGCATATTTATGTCTTGATGATGTTATGGGTTATTGTTGGAACATTTTAAAACTTGTTTGGAAGAAAGAGAAATGTGTTCAATTTTATGGAAGTTAATTTTTGGGATTTTATTATGTATTTGACTTAATACCTAGATTGTAAGCATTTGAATGAGATGGATCGAGTTAACAACTAGAAACAAAATAATTTTTGGAAAATAAGTTCTTAAAGTCAATTATTTAATGGAAAATAAAATCAAAAAGTGGGAAGCTTATTTCACTACTCTATTTGATAGTGTGTAAATGGAACTATGTTTTAATTGTTTTGTAAGTATTTTATGACAATAAAGAGGAAACAAATTAAATGAATCTACAACTATGAATAGTAATATTTATATTGATTTAAAAGACATGAATAATGAGAAATAAATACTATAATTCCTTACAAGAAATTTATTTGTTTAGATCTAACCATTCACAATACACTAAATGCAATATTTCTATTCGAAATACTCTTTTTACAACACAAATGATGAAGGGAATGGAATGTACAATTTAAATTGTAATGGGGTCATCCTAACACTAAATAGCTGGTCAAAAAATTGATTAAGATAAGATATAGGATGAAATGATTCTAATCTAACAAAAATTTCAAAATAATTCCAAAGCTAAGTTTTCTTTTGGTGTTTTCTATTTTCTAGATGAAGTATATGCAACTAAAATTGATCAAAACCTAAGTATAGATAAATGAAAAAGTAATATAAATATATATCTAGATCTTAATACAACATATTCAAATCTTAAATGACATGTTCATATCCATCATTAATACAACAGAGCATATTCAGATCTAGATCTTAAAGAATCATGAATCACATGATAAACATAGCAAAATCATTAATGTGGTAATAAACTATAACAATGATTAACACCTTGATTCAACCAATAATCTCCATTATGTTAAATGTAGTAATACATAGAAGCTTGGACTTACAATAACAACAATATATGGTTATGTGCGTAACAGATTTGATAGCATAACTTCATAGTAATTCAGTCCTTACATATCTATCTTTATATATCTCTCATGCTACACAGACCATTACATATTTATAAGGGTTGGGACTTTCCCTTTACCATTTATCTAATCCCAAAATAGGTCGCATGCTATTATTATCCATGTGTCGTTACAATAATATCCACACATGCAAATGCGCTAACAATAGACTTCTTCTGGTTAACTGTCAGTAGGATATATATATTCTCAATTTGTACCCATGCAAAGCACTTCATAACCGATCCTCCAAAAATACCCAATACATGTTGCGCAAGTCTTTAACTAGTTTGTGTGTTCAACATGCTATCTCTAAAAATAGCTCGTACACATGAAAATGGCTAAATCCCAAATATATCTCTCTCCTTCACACGCAATTCTTTCCTGACCCTTCTGCACCTTTGAACGCACTTTGTTCTTCCGTGCAAAATTTTTGTATGTTTTTCACTAAGTGTCATGTTTTGACTAACCAACATTACCCCACACTAATTACATTTCCGCCCCAGAAATAGTTGTCTCCAAAATTAATCAAAGAATATGAATAGAAGAATAGAAAGAATTTTTATGAATAAAAGAATTACTTCACCCTGCAACATCAATTATGGATATTCTTCTTTTATTTCCACCTCTAAAGTCTATCAATCATTGAGCGCAGTCTCTATATTTTTTGGGATATCTACTATAATTGACTCTAGCTCATATTGTACAATCTCTCCTTTCTCATTCTGCAAGACCAAAACAATGTTGGACATTACAGTCATTCTTCCTTCTAATAAGTCCATCTTCTGCGTGATGAGTTTCCCAAGCTCATCTAGCCTTTCCTTGTGTGGTTTTTGTGCTACTGTAAGGGCCGTGCACTTCTGCTTGACAAGTGCTAATCATTCTGCATGGCCCAAGGTCTCATCCTTCATGGCTTTTACGACTTCATTTTCTTCGACCATGGTCTTTATCCTAATGACCGCCTTCGGAGCTGTGAAAATGTTCAATGCCTAGTCTAATTTTCTTAGCTCCTCCTACAAAATTTGGAGCAATGCCTCATATGATGCAATCTTCCTCATCACCGAATCTTTTTCCCTCTCTTATTCATATGCTAGATCCTTTGGTTTTGGCATGTGTAGAGGTCCATCTTCAAGCACCAAGTCCACGAAGGTACGTACATAATGCATCATTGAAGGAAACTTTTCTGGTACCTTGGATTCTAGGTGTGGTCTCGCCTTCAGGACAATGTCTCCAATTTCCTCTAACATGCTTATAAATGCACTATTCTTCTTTTTCTCTAAGTCATTTTCTTACTTTAGGTGTGTTATTTCTACATCCTTAGTTTTGATTTCTTCTCTTAGCACCCTAATTGTTGCAACCTTATCAACATTTCATCGTGCCACCTCTGTCAATACTTTTACCAAAGCATTACTTACTTTTTCATCTAACATAATAGTAAGCTTTATTGTTATGTGTCTTTCCTGAGGTGTCTTCTTCAACCTCTTTAATACACATGACTCTTCACATACATCAAATTTTGGTTCATCCATGTTCATGTGCATAGACCATGACATTTGTTTCCTTGTGCACATGGTTGTCATATCTTCATCCATCAGCGCCCACCCATACAACTCCTTTGGTGTCATTGTGATTTGAAAAAGGGCATGGATAATTTTATCGGTGTCCTTAGCGTAGCCCATGACCGATGCAACATATTCTCCACTTGTTCTTTTCAATATTATCCCCTTAGGAACTTGAGTGTCAAGATTTGGAGCTTGTTCTACTATGCCCTGAGCAGTCTCTTGCGATGTCTCATTTGAATCCTTTTCTCCTTCTTCTCCATCCTTCATTTCATCATCCTTTGGTTCTTCCACATACTTTGGTGGCATAGGGGATTTGGACATGATTTCTTGCAAACTCCTCTGTCTCCTCACTCAATTAGCTTAAACTTTATCCTTTCTCTTCTCACATGTTATCTCTTTCTGAGATGAGAGTCGATGGTGATCATCCGAACTCATTGTGGAGTAGCACCTTGGGTTTTGGTTCTCCTAAACACCCTTTTGAAATGGTTCTCTCCTTGGACTACATCCAAGTCCTCATCACCTTCCTTCTTGTCACATGAGGATGGAGTAGTCGCGCACTTAGCTTATACCCTATATGTAGGCTACCTTCTAACTCTTTGCTCCAAAAAACCACTGTCTTCATGCTCCTCTTATTCATCGTCTACTTCTATTGTCTCTGTGGTCTTAGGAGTTTTAGAACATTTTCCATTATATGCTTACCTTTTGGCATGGCCTTGGGAGTGCAAACTCATTCTCCACATACTCTATTTTTCTCTAGCTTGGGCTTAAGTTGAATATTCATAAGCACTACTCTAGTGTCCCCAATGGCCAAGCTTACAGGATTCACTGCTAATAACATCTTATACTAAGCCTTTCAATGTAGGTAGTTCATCTTGGATATGCATATGTCTTTCTAAGTGTATGGTAGTCATAATTTACCTTGTCTATGATTGAAGCTTAGGTGGTGTGCATCCAAAAACTAGTGAATCTGATGCCTGGAAATAGCAGTGTTATGAAGGCATATGGTAATTTTGAACCATGGGATCCAAGCCCCATATCCTTCATGGTGAACCGCACGTGTGATGCAAAAGTACTGGTATACCGATGAACTACATTGCCTTCCCTACTACCGAAGGTAACTCCTTGGGTATGCATCATTCTTCTTTGAACACTGCATAGAGTCTATCATACCATTTCTCTTCCCTCTACTTGAATGGTCCGCTCATTGATCCTTTGGCACAAGTACTTACTAAATTTTTCTGTAAGTGACTTGTTCTCCGTAGGGTATTTCTAGATTTTCTCCTTTGGCCCATCGGGCACCCCAATTTCCAGAAACACCAGAGACAATAGAAACATCCCTAAAATTTGATTCCCTCTCTTGTGTGCACTTCTTAAATGATAGTTTCTACATGATTGTAATTGGAGATTTTGTAATTCACACCCTATAACATCTTCTTTGCAATGTGTAGCCACATTGTGTTTACTTTTGGCCATCTTTCTTTGGTCATTCAACTTTGTCACTAAGTGTGTAAGCTGCTTATATGATTGGGTACTTTTTTAGTTTATTAATGTCCATCCCACGCAGACCCTTGGTATACCCAAACTCCTTCCTTGTCTCTAGAATTGTGGCCTTATCAGTTAAATCACCATCTAGATCTACCTCTGTGCCTTTCAACCCTGTTACTATTGAGATCAACACGGTTGTGATCCTTACCTTGCGTCCTGTAAAGTAGAATAAATGTTCATGTACCCTTGCTCATCAACCACATGGTACAAGGGTTCATATTTACTGAAGTAGGGGAGCTCATACAACTAGTGAAACTCCAGTCTGCTTCAACAACTTCTCCCCAGCATTGTCATACACCAACATATCCTCTATGTTGTGTGCTTATTCATCTTTATGTTTAATAACACATCCATCTCCTTCTTATTTTTAAGTGTACAATGGTTGTAATCATTGATCTTGTCTCTTCCAAATGTGGTAATCCCATTCCTGATCCATAATCACACCCTCTGAATACTGATATTTCTGAGAAATCACTCGTAGGATTCATTTCAACCTCTACTTCCACTTTCTTCTTCCCCTTAGCTCTTGTTGTAGGTGTCTTTCTTTGGTGTCTTCTATAACCTGCAATCTTCTAACTTAAAATACTCTTCTTCTATCTCTTACAATGTGCAAACCCAAACCCTAGCTTGATTCAGCATTCCCTAGTTGAAATTATATACCCTAGCTCTTTCATAACGTCCTTACTTTTCTCAAACCCTTCGCAACTGGGGATGCAAGCTTCGTCTACACACAAATCTGTTCGGTCACGTCTTGATTCACACTCTTCGCACCTGAATACTCTTCTCACAACTCGGTTCACATTTGGATATTTTATAATTATCACAATTGCAATAGTAAATAATGGACTCATTTCCCATCCTTATATAGATTTTCAAAAATTTAGTGTATTTATTGCTCCTTCAACTACTAATAATCCTCATTAATTGATCCTTTTTTTCCATTTTCTACGTGATACATCTTCACACCCCAGTCATAAACTTCTAGCATGCCCTCCTACCTTTTGTTTATAGATCTATCTTCAGCATGATTCCATGTTCCTAAGTACCTCGTCACTACGCCTTCCACTATCATTCTTTATTGCCTCCACTTACCTTGCTTTATATTGTTCCATCATGTATCTCCATCTATGGTCATCTTGTCTAGAAGTAATCTCTTTCTAACAATTCTCTAACTTTGAATAACACCTATAGTAGTTTATTCCTATCATATGTACTTTTTGTCAACAGTCATGTGCCTGGATATCAATAACCACCCCACACTAAGGGTATGTGCAGTCCTCTGTGCATATAAATTTGTCAAATAGTAATTATCTTCTGGCATGCAAACTCGCTTATTACAAAAAAAAACACCAACTAAATTGACAAAGCATAACAACAAATAAGGAAATACATTAAGGAAAATACATAATTTAAAACCTAATATAAATGGCAACATTGCCTTATTACAAACACCAAGAAGACTTATTTATAGTAGGGCTTCATCCTACTCCCATTGAAGTACCCAGGTAACCGTATTCCATCAAGTGTCTCTAATTGGCAAGTGCCTATTTCAAGTATGTGAGTGACAACATATGGCCCCAACCAATGTACTTTAAGCTTGTCTGGATGGCACAAAAAACTTTGACTCATAAAGGAGCACCATCTATCCAACCTCAAGCTTTTTATCCTTGATATGTCAGTTGTGCCATGCTTTCTACCTAGCCTTTTCTTGTTTTTAACTGCAATGTGTTATTGCTCATCACTCATCCAACTTGATTAACTTTTCAATCCGTTCCTATAATGCTTGTTCATCAGCTATACCTATAGCGTGTGCAATACGTAAAGATGGTAACATGAATTCCATAGGAAGAATTACTTCTGTGCCAAACACTAACTAAAATGGTGTGGCTTTGTTCAACCTTTTGTATGTTGTGCAATATGCCCAAAGCACAACTGAACTTTATCATCCCACTCCTTTCTTCCAACATCACATATTTTTGTCAATGTCTAACTCAAATTTTTGTTGAAATCCTCAATAGTCCCATTATCCTGAGGATGATATGGTGTAGTCTTATGATGTGCAATCATGAATTCATCCAACAATATCCTGATTGTCTCATTCAAGAAATGTGTACCCCTATCACTCATTAAAATTAATGGTCATCCATACCTTGCAAGAATATTTTCCCATAGAAACCTAGCTAATGTAGTTGTTGTACAATCTATTGTAGGGGCTACTTCTTCCCATCTTGTCAGATAGTCTTTGTAGCTAATGATATAGCATGGTCCAGTCCTGTGTGTGGCTAGTGAAATAGGACTCACAAAATCAATAGTCCATTTCTCAAATGGTTCTGTACTAGTAATGGATCTTAGAGGCATTTCATCACATTGAATAGGTTTCCCAAGATGCTGACAGTGATCACAAGCCTTACAATAATCCTTACAGTCTTTATACAGGGTCTCCCACCATAATCCAGTGAGTAGAATCTTACGCGCAGTGGCGTCACTTTTATAGTGGCCACCTGCAATACCACCATGAGCTTCTTCCATAATATCTATGTGTTCATGTTCTAGTACACAACGGCACAATACTTCATCCTGGAAAAACTTGTATAGGTCACCGTAAATCAAGATATAGGGTGTCACGCGTATATCAAGTTGTTTCTTCTCTAAGGATTTCATTCCTCCTGGTGTCATACATGTTTGTAGAAAGACAAAAATGTCCTCTAATTTTGATGGCGCTCATTGTAACCTATATAATTGTGCATCTTGCATGGTATCTTCAATTACCTGTGCTTCTTCTCCTGACTGTATTCTGGATAAATGGTCTATTCTAAAATTACTTTTCCCTGGTTTTACCACAACTTTGAAATCAAATTCTTGAAATAAGATTACCCATCTGCATATGCACCCCTGTAAAATGGGTTTGTTTACTAAATACTTCAATTCCATGTGATCTATATAAAAGACAAATGGTGTAGCTAACAGGTATTATTTGCATTTATGTAGCGCATAGATCATTGACAAAGCTTTGCGCTCTATAGTTATGTAATTATGTTCTGCGGGAGTCAACTTTCTACTAGCCAAATAGATAGGATGATCTATAATACCTTCTCCTAGCTGATCTAACACTGCACCAATGGCCATGCCAGAGGCGTCCACATGTACATGAAATGGTTGGTCCCACAAATGAAAGCGCATAATAGGTGCGGTAATAAGTCACTCTTTTAATGCCTCAAATGTGCATTGTTGCAGTTCTCCCCAATAAAACATCCCTTTTCCTTTGATTAACTCTTCTAAGGGTGTGTAAATCTTAGCATATCCTTTAATAAACTTCCTGTGATATCTGGTATGACCCAAAAATCCATGCACCTCACTCTGACTGGTAGGCTCTTTTAGACTGATAATGACTGCAACCTTAGTTGGATCAACCAACAAACCTTCCTTGCAAATTATGTGTCCTAATAGTATTCCAAATGGTGTAGCAAATATGCACTTCTTGATGTTCAAAGAGATACTCAACTGTCTACATCTTTCAAACATTAAGTGCAGATTGTCACAATGGTCTTTGACTAGTCCATACACCATCCAATCATCTAAATAAACCTGTAAGAAGTTGTGGATAAACTCTTTAAATGCCTAAACAACTATGCACAAAAATACAGCATGCACATTTTTTAGACCAAAAGGCATCACAGTATAGGAAAATCTACCCCATTTAGTAGTAAAAGTAGTATTTTCCTAATCCTCTTGGGAAATCCTAACCTGATGATACCTAGAGAGCCCATCTATAAATGAATAGATTTCATGCCCTGCAACACCTTCTAGTATTTCCTCAGTGAATGGCATAGGAAAGGGATCAGTCACACATACACCATACAGCTCCCTATAGTCCACACATATCCTAATCTAACCATCCTTCTTGATAATCATCACCATTGAACTAACCCATTCTGACTCATCCACGTGCTTGATGATTCCAGACTTCAACATTTTTTCAATCTCTTCTTTGACCTTTTCATGCAAGTTGGGGTTCATCCTGTAGGGTCTCTTTCTAACTGGATGTGCACCCTCTTTAAGCTTTATCTTCATCTCACCTAATGATTCATACACTCCTTTAAGCTCATGGTACCCCTAAGGGAATAAATCCTAATAATCTCATAGTAACTCTATGATTTTTTCCACTTCAAAGTTTGACCAATAGTCTTCAATTATGGCCTCCTTAGACTCAGTATCTGACCTAATATTCACTTTCTTTCTCTTCATAGGTTCAAGATACGCGCATGTGGTCTTATATGCATTGTCCAACACCTCACGCCTACTTGTTGAATGGTTTAACTCCATATTTTCTACTTCTTCATCATCCACTAAGTAGACCATTTTTCATTTTTCTTTCTCAAGGATATCGCGTTGAAGTAGTGTTGCATCGGCCTCTGTTTGTTTAACAAAATGTTCTCCTAAGTTTCCTTCATCGAATAACTCCTGAATGAGTTCTTCAGCTTTGGCAATGTCTCCCATAGTTAAGCATTTTATGAATTTTAATGTTTCTTCTACCAAAGGCTTGGTAGAGAATAAGTCAAACATCTATGTCATTCCTGTAACTAAATGCTGCCAATTTCCAGTCTCTCTATAGAGTTCTGCATATACATACCAAGCACATGCGTACCCATGTAGAGTGGAATAAAAATTATGTACCCAGAACAAAGGTGTTAAAGCTTCATATCCCTTTGTCCAAAGTCTCTCACACTATTGAATGTGGTGTTGAACAGGTTGATTACCATGATAAGTGCATATTTGAGTAGGTTCATTGCTCCTGAAGAACCTAGTGGTAAGAGAAATCCTAATTTCATTCCATCCTACACAATCATCCTTATGGACCACCCACCAGACCATTGTTTTCCTATGTAGGGCATACACTAGCATATTCCTTCTCTCCAGTGGGTCTACCCATTGTTCTTCCATGGTGCGCAGGAACACCATAGGGTCTCCTTCTCCGGTATAACAAGGTATCGAGTTGTTACCTATTCTCCTGATATAACAAGGTTTATTGACCCTAGAAAATATGTTCTTTACTTCGTGCCCTACCAACTCATAAGTTCTATGAGCCCAATTATCACAAGCAACACTTGTAGTATCGCTAATAGACTATGCATCCTCCCACTAAAGGATTCCTTCTTTACATGGCTCAAGCACCTCTAGATCCCAGATGGTGCATACATAAATCATATTCAGATCTTCTTCACTCAACGGATCAACATAGGGCATAGATTTGCCATATGTTAAAGGAATAATAACTCTTTCCTCCTTGTTTTCAAAGCTGATATAACCCTTGTTGAACCAAAGATCATCATTATTTGCATAGCACCAAAGATTCCCCAATAGAGCTTGAAAGCTATCTGACTGTGCCAGTGCTAAAACCTCAAAATCTCCAGTGAACTTGGCTCCTTGTATGATAATGGATGCATCTTTTAAAACTTCGATGGGAGTAGTCTTAGTTCAATTAGCCATGAACAAAACATTAGAGGATGGCTGCAATGGAGGTCTCCCCATTTGTACTCATGCATCTAAAGTAAGAACATTGAATTTCACTCCTGTATCAATCATTACATTTCTCAATAGCCACCCATCCACAACAGCATTTAGAGTTATTTCCTTTTCATAATCTAGGCTATAAGGGGGAAGATTTGCATACAGGATCTTCTATCCAACCTTAGTACTTTCACACGAGGTGTTTCCTTTTAACCAATTCCCCAATAGTGGAATGATATTTTCCTGGTGCAAAAATTTGCACACTTCTCTCAAGCCATCCATAAAAATGTGGATCATATTTGATGCTTTCTTTTGCTCCATCTTCCGTGATTGCTCTTTTAAATATTGTATTTCACCCTAAAGATTTTTGAGTACCTCCATGGTTTCCTGGTAAACCTCCTTCTTATGGGAAGGATCTAGGTACCGTGCATGTATAACCTCCTCCTTAGTGATGGTAGGCTTCTACTGCAATGTTTCTTTAGTGCACGTTGCTTCAGTGCGGATCGTGATATTTACCTGCAATGCCTCAGATTTTGGTTCCAACTTGGGCATCCACTGATTTTCCACAGCGCATTGTATCCTAACCATCCCTGCACCTTTTTTCTCTTTTTTATGTTACTTACTAAGATGTTCATACAAGTATATGCATTCCTCATAGCTGCACGATTCTTTCCACAGAAGGAACAACAAATATTCTGAGGACATCCACACCTATAGTGGTCAAGAGATCCACATATGTAACATGTTTCATGAGGGAACTCACTTCTTCCACCACCTCAGCCCCATCCTCTGAATCCACCATAGTATCCTCGACCTCTACCATCACCTCCTTCAAAACATCCATTTTGATCATAGCATGCTTGATTATAATCCTCATGCTCACCTTTTC
Source organism: Taxus chinensis (assembly GCA_019776745.2). Lineage (NCBI taxonomy): Eukaryota > Viridiplantae > Streptophyta > Pinopsida > Cupressales > Taxaceae > Taxus > Taxus chinensis. Next base: position 789,078,442 of record CM034146.1, read on the forward strand.
CTTGAGAGTTATATGATACTCCTGTCTATCACACACCAATATCTATGGCATCATGGATCTGACCAATCAACCTACAGTCTTTTGTATCATGAGTTGTGGACCTATAAATTTTACAATAGTAAGAGACGTTCTTCATTATCATGCATTGTAATAATGGGAAGTGGTTGACATCATGGTTTAAATGACATATCGCATAGTCGAACAGTAATGAGTGCACTGATCTGTGGGGACAACTATATTTTGTTTGACCTTCCACTTCACAATATGTGCACCAAATCCCTGTGCGTGTCTCATGTGCTGAATTTTTTGATAGTTTCTCCAACTGCTTCACCATAGCTACAATATGTGCTTCTAAAAATGGGCTCACCCCAATGTCTATTCATCCAACTACCCCAACATGTAAGGTTGCTTCAAGTGCTTCACGTGGATCATTGTATGTCTTATGTGATAGCGCCCTTCTAAAAGGTGTTATCAGACCTCCAACAAACCATTGTGCATGTTGGCTTGCATGGATATCATAAGATAGCTTAGATAAGAGTGCTTTGAAATGGGCATCATACTCTCTAACACTCTCAGTAATGCCTTTCTTAATATCCTTGAGCGCACTTATACTCTTCTGTTCAAACTCTAGGATATGAAATTCTTTAAGGAAAGCATCTTTTAAAGTTGCGTAGTCTACGCAAGTCTGATCAGGGTCAAACTTTATGTACCAACTATGTGTGCGCCCTTGTAACGTAGTGGTAAATTGACTTTCCCTACACTCAGAATCTATGATTCCTTTTGTGTGCCACAGTATTTCACACATGTGCACATGTTCAGTAGAATTTTCTATGCCCCTATACTCTTGGAGATGAAGAGACATCTGCATGTAAATATTTTTGGGTTGGTTTGGACCTTTCCCACCTTATCCAGAACCTTGGGTGTTTCCTCTTCCTCCAGAACCAATAGATCCACTAGAACTAGAGCCACTTATACCTCCTGATCCTGAACTTGTAGCTAGAGTTGGACCAGAAGATGTACTTCCCTATGTCCCAATAGTAGTAATGAACTACACCCCGATAGTCTGCGAAGTATTACTACTCCCAGAGGAGATTCCAAAAGTATGTGCACCTGAATTCTGTGCAGATGATAGACCCAAAAAGGTACTCCCATATAACAATGAAGTTTTTTACGCTGCCATTATTGTGCTTTTATGTGACTCACTCCTACTCTCCCACTACCTAAATTAGCTTGCTGACTATTTGTTGTACTATATACTAGAAAACCAAGTGCAATGGCAAGGTTGCTAGGTGGATTCAGATGCATGCCCACAACCCAGGTCATCTATACTGGCACACTTCTACGTGAGGCCGAGGAGGGTTCCCTATCATGCTTTCCCAAATGGGGGAGTTCCTAATGCTCGGGTTCCACGTCTTCTTTGTGAACTTCAAACCCTTCCTGAACTATCTCTCTCCACAACACCATTTTCTGTGCAACATCCCATTGCTTCTCTATCTCCCTCTCACGCACCTCATTATACTTAATCCGTCTTTCCTCTCTTTGCCTTTCTTTTTCTAGGTCTGTCATCTTTCACCAAAACTACTCCTGCCCCCGCGCATGGTTGGGTTTAGTTTTCCATCAGTTTGTTCTCCAATTTTAGGGTTACCATCAAAATTTTGATTTCCAGTGGAATGCCTTATAGGTAAGTTCCCTTGGGATATCGTAAAAATTGGAATTCAGCTACCTCTGGGCACGAATAAGTGGAAATTGAGTACTCCAAGATATAGTTGCCCAAAACACCACATAACCATGTATCCACATCATGAGTCCAAATTATATCAACAGCATAAAGGGTCTAAAATTATTCCTGCATCCAGACAAGTGTGTGATACCTCCAATTCCATTTAGACCCATAAGTAATTAGTTACTCATACAGTTCTACTAAAAAGATAGTGTTATCCTGCAAAATTGACAAGGGTAATTTTCAGGTAACCATACCAAAAAAAATCATTTTGGTCCCCTGAAGAAGTTTGATAACGTTAAAAATGGCCTAAAACTCCCTTTCGAAAATCAAGTGATTTCTGAAACTTAGCCATTTTTCAGCTTCTTCCCTAGGCGTAGTTTTTTGTGTGTCAACACTCTAAAAAATGTGCCTTTTTTAACTAGGCGTAGGAATTCTCATGTCGACATCAAGAAATATGCGCCCCTTAGAAAGCCCTTTGGCACAGGAAATGTTGTGTCAACATCTTATAACATGCGCTAAGTATTTTTCTTGGGTGCTGGAAATGTTGTGTCGTCATCCTTAAAAGTGCGCCCACTCCTAAATCCTTAAGCCTGGGAAATGGTGTGTTGAGACCATGAAATGTGCACTAAGGCACTGGAAGTATTATGTCAACGTCCATAAAATTGTGCTAAGGTGCATTTTCACTCGTGTCGACGCTCTGAAAATTGCGCCAAAATAAGTTGGTGAGATAATAAATGCTAGTTTTCCTATAAATAGGCACCCGACACCTCTCATTTTCACGAATTGAAAATTGTGAAAAGTGTTTCCTCTACACCTGTTAGCTATCCTTGTCACCCCCACGTGTCATTTTTCAAGCTTGTGGTCCCCAATGTCATTCTTCGTCATTTATATATTTGGGTAAGTGGCTCCTCTCCTGGTTGTTGTTTTTGTCTTGTTTGTATTAGGTACTAGATTTATTATAAAGATAAAATTTAATGAAACGTGCCTAACACAATCTGCAAACCAACTGAAGGCCATTTTCTTTCTCCTTCCATATCTACAAATCTGGGAAACCATTGCCTCCAAAGAAACCAAAGATTCATCTTTTCCTACCTGTTGCCTTGCCAAAACAAACCCTCTCTTTACCATCTGAGATATCCAAAAGAGAGAGAAATAGAAAGAAAATAAGCCAAGCTGTTAAACTGATTAAAATCATGGCGCACTATCCTTCCTTGCAACATGTTCCTAAATTACACCTTGGCACACTTTACCTTCTTACAACATAACCTAAATCCACACCCAATTGAAAATTGCACTTAACAACTTTTGTGGGGCGCAGTCGCAATTTGCACAACATCAACACAAGATGTTGTGTGTTTCAAACCCACGCCACATTCCTTTTCCCTTAGCGCATTGATTCTTCTTGCAACATATTTTGAAGTTGCGCTTTGGCACACTCTGAACCCATGCAACACTAACTTTTTCAGTGCCCATCCCAAGCAGTTTTTCCTTAGGCACAGGCGCAACTTCTTTAATGTCAACATGACATGTTGCATGTTGTAATCTCACACCCCGTGCTTTACCCTTTAGCGCTGATTTTTGTCATGCAACACCTCTCGAATGTGTGCCCTTTCTAACCTTGGCACAACTTTTTTCATGTCAACATTGGTGCACCTTTTTTCATGTCGACATCTTCAAAAGTGTTCCTAGTATTTTTAAGCCTCTGCAGCCTATTGTGAACCTGCACCTTGCACCCTAAGCCTTATAATTACTAGTTCTTCATTCTGCAAGCTTTCATTATGAATAACATAACGGTTAACATGGCTCTTATGTGTTGGACCTCCTTTATCCTTCTTGCAGAACAACAACAGCCATCCTTGAGCTCACACATGTCTTCATCAAGCAAGAAACCAAAAAAGTCTAAAGCTAAAGCTAAACAGTCGGAACAAGAGATGAAGTACAAATATTAGAAATTCAGGATGCTTGACTCATATACAGACTGAAACCTCGACATTAGAGACTCTGAGCTAGGTCATATTGACATGGATGACTTATAGGTGAGGACCAACTAGGTAAGCAGTGGCCTGTGGATGAACAAACTAGTGGGCAGTGGATTGCACTTTGCAATAGGGCTGTCAGTAAGTGCCATAAATAATGAATTCATCATGTTGGTTTCCCACTGCTATAACAAAGACACTAGATGTGTCGAAGAAAAAGAACAGAAGATGATCATCGACCTCACAGCTCATCACTTTGAACTGACCCTGGGCATTCCTCATCACAGGCAATATGTAGAGATAAGTCTCAAAGACTGCAAGAAGGCATGGGACGATAATGAGTATAAATGCATGCAAATGATGAATGACCTTTATCTAAAGAACAAGAATCCAGTGATTAGATGGCCACAGACCATCTACCGTAGTCACTTCAATGAGGAGTTGAGTGATACAATCACCTTCCTAAACAGAGTATTTAGGCTCCCTGATGCCCATTATTTCCACAAATGGATGCTGAGGTATTTGAAAACCATGAGAAAGAATGTGCCTAATCAACATTTTGGCAGGGGTGAAATCATCAGCAACACCATCTCCCAGTAGCTTCAATAAGTCCTAACAACTGGGAAGTTCTACATAAACTCCTACGTTGTATACGATGTAGCATCAACAAGAGATTTTACGGGGTTAGCTCGTAATGGGGTATGGCCCCAAGTCAAGATATATGAGTTCTACCCAGAGCTAAAGCTTGAGGCTAGCATCTCCCAATTCTCCAAGATTAATGATGCCTTCTTCTATGAGGTAATATGCTTGTTGAGGCCAAACATGAGACACGGTCAGACTAGCCTGAGTGTGATTACTACCACAAAGAAATGGGGAGCATTGTTCACACAATTCCACACATTCACATACCTTAGAGCTGTGAATTTTGATGGTGAACCAACTAAGCTACCAAGGTATGCAGGGCCAAAGCTGATCTTGCTGGAATTTTCAAGGTAGCTAATCACGTACCATGAGAAATGCATGAAAAGAAAGAAAGGAGGAACTCCATTCCCCCTTATAATTAGTCGATACACCTACCTCACACTTGCCAAAGCATAGGAGATATATGCTGAGCTGGAATCGCTAAATTTAAAGCACGACTTTCCAGCAAGGCCCACCTTGGACTGTTAGAGTTGCCTCCTAAAGTAAAAAATTGATCCCATCCATGTTCTTGAGATCGAGGACATTTGGATCGAACTGACACATGAAATAGACATCAGGCAAAAGGATCACTCCCGGATGGCTCTAGAAGAGATCATCCATTATGGTGTAGCCATCATTCCAAAGGAATTATAAGAGACTGATCAAGAAATTGATTAGGTTTACCTTGACATAGATGGGGAAGATTAGCCATTCACAGAGATCGATAAAGCCAAAGCACCGAAAACCATTCAGGAGAGGGTTAATCCCATGTTGTAGCACACCGAGCATTAGTGCAAATAGAATGGTCTCACCTACCTCAGAGTAGATTTTTCTACTTCTCCTTTAGGAAGAGCACCTCCGAGACTGGCCCATGTGCCGAAAGGAAAAGGGAAAGACAAGGAGGATGAATCAAGCAAATAGGAAGAAGCTCCTGAAGGCCTTCCTTCTACTTCTGAGAAGCAAATAGTCAACCTGGTGTCTCTAGGTAAAGAAGAAGAAACAATAGAGGTTCCAACGGATACATCCACCCAGGATGTTATCACGCCTACAACTATATAGGTACCTAGCATTCCTTCTTCTATTTATTCTCCTCCTCCTGTCATTGAAACAACTATTCCTATGGATGTGTCTTCTCCTCTTCCTTCCTCCCTTCCATCTCCCACCTCTTCCATCTTCTCTTCTCTTGTGGATCTTTCACCCAGTATTCCCTCCATATAATTATAGATCCCTTCCATTTCCATGTCCTTCTCTTCTCCTCTAGTAACTCCAGGCCCCACAAGCAGTGGTGTGTTGGATTCCTTTTCAATGCCACCACTGAGTGTTTCAACATACTTCCCTGATGCCTCTACAGTTGCTTCCCCTTTCACTCTCGTTTCTTCTTCTATTCCCTCTACTCCCTCTCCCATAAGTCCTATTTGGATTTTTGACCATCTGGGCTAACATAAGAGAAAGGTTCCCATCGCACCCATGGACTTCTCCATCATTCTGAAGAAAGGACCCAAGAAGCAGAAAGAAATAACTCACTTTTCAAAGAGTAATTTGGGGGAGAGAGTCATGGAGATTGCTTACCTGGATCCCATCAAGGAAAAGAAAGATCTGTCTCCCACAGACTTCACAGTGAGTCAAGTCACAATGGGAACCTCATCTGAAAGCCTACAAGGAGAAGCCTACAAGGAGAAGCCTACAAGGAGAAGCCTTGTCTATAGTGGATGCTCCCTATAAAAAGATTCAGGAAGAAAAAGAGGAGAAGATAATACTCAAGGAACAAAACAAACATCTCCTCCAAGCATTGCAGAAAATGGGCAACGCTCCTCTTGTGACTATCACCAAACCCATTGAAGTTCTCAGTCAAGATAAAATAAATGAATATGCTAAGATTGGTGAACAAGGTGCAGTAGTATCCTCCTAGATTAAGTGAATCCTCAGAGATAGTGAGGAAATGATTAGGAAATTCACAGTGCTCTACCAAGATATAGATTAAGCAAATAAGGAGCTATAAGCAGTAGCAGGTTCCCTCTCCGAGGAGTTGGATAATGCCAAGTTGTAACATGAAACATTCCAAGCAATGGCTAACTACTCAGTTGACAACCTATTGAAGGTCAGCGTCATCAATCACCCACGGGCACATAATAATGCCCTCATTGCATTAGATTACTGGGTTCATCAAATGGAATATATCCTGGAGAGGATAGATAAAATCAAGGATGAAGCCCTGGATGCACGAATACAACATGGAGCAGACAATTACAAATATGTCTCCAGGGATGCTTAGTGAATCATACACCTTGAGGGAAGCAGACAATACATTCCAGCGCTTCAAGGCTATAGTCACTCAAGGTTTGGCACCAAAGGTCACTTTCGACTGAGAGTCAATCAATAAAATCTTGGCCTGTCATGATTTCATTGGCTTCTTGATCGATGCATGCGAGGAGTTCGTCAGGTTACCTAACAAGCTCAAGAATGAGAAAGAAACTTGTGAAGTCATTGGCAACCATTTCAAAGGTCCAGATCATGATCAACTCCAGGCAATGATCAGCAATTTTATGGAATATTGAGCACAGTTTCATATCACTTCTCTTGATCAAAAGTAGGACACCAAGTTCGAGCAAAGGGATGATGAGGAGTAGTTTCTCCTCTTATGTATGCTTTGATCGTTTTTGTAAAAATATTTAAAAATATTGTTGGTATTTATGATGACATCATCCATGTTGCACCATGGGATGTTTCCATCCAAAAGCATGCCCCAAGTCAACTTTTGAATTTTTAGATATTTTGTAAATATCTTGTAAAATATTTTGTAAATAGTGGTTGGTTTGTTTTTTTCTTCATTCCTCTTCTCCTTCTATAAATACTTGAATACTTGTTGTATTCAAGGTGGACATTTTTGTATGAAAAAATAAGTGAAGAGAGAAAGACTTTGTGTTTTCTTGTAACAGAAGAAATATTAATACATATGTTCAGACTTTGTGTTTAATGTATGTGTTATTTGCATCAGATCTTTCTTAAGCTAGATCTATGTTTTTATTCTGTTGGATTCATTCCTACTATTTTCATATGTTCATCAGTATTGCTTTAATCGTTTATGCAAGTAATTTTGGCTCTATTTATTACCAGCCCAAAGCATAAACCTTCTGACCTTTCCATCTTGGAATTCATTTCTTTTCTTCCTTCAGATCTACCATCCTCCATTCCTTCCCTCCTACCTTTTTATTCATAGTTGGAACTACCTCTACTGGGATGAGATCCCAAACCCCCTGAATTTAGAATAGTGTAGATTTACACAGATTTCTGCTTGATAGATTAGCAATAAACTAGTTTCACTTTGTTGTCTCAAAGAGGGGCTATGCCCTACACACTGTTGGCATGTTTCCCCATGACCTACCTAACCGATAGTTTTTCGGACCAATAGATAGCAAAGAATCTCTCATACAAATAGTCATATTTTGATCCACACATGCGTGTGCATCAAACTTATATCCAATGCTAAACCTCTGTACGTATTCTTCTTCCCAATCTTTAATCCACTCCTCAACACTTTCTAAGGTCAATCGATACGTATTCATCGCGAACCATCTTGAAAAACAACTGAAAAAGAGGTCACGGCTATGGAACCAATGATGCAACCTAGAATTTACTAGTAAAATCCCAGGCGCATTGGCACATCACTCAACCTAGACTGAGCACTCACCTGAAGAGCACAAAGGTACCAAACCCATCTTTGGGGTTTTTATTGTAGGATGTTAGCATGATGAAGACTTAATGCATTCATATCCATCATTAATACAATAGAACATATTCGTATCTAGATATTAAAGAATCATGAATCACGTGATAAACATAGCAAACTCATTAATTTAGTAATAAACTATAACACTGACTAACACCTTGATTCAACAAATGATCTCCATTATATTAAATTTAGTAATACACAAAAGCTTCCTTATAATAACAGTAGTATACACTTATGTGCGTAACTAAACTTGATAGCATAACTTCATAGTAATTTAATCCTTACATATCTATCTTTATATATCTCTCATACTACACAGACCATTACATATTTATAAGGGTTGGGACTTTCCCTTTACCACTTATCTAATCCCAAAATAGGTCGCATGCTATTATTATCCATGCACCATTACAATAATAGCCACACATGTAAGTGCGCTAACAATAGACTTCTTCTAGTTAACTGTCAGTAGTAAATCTATTCTCAGCTTGTACCCATGCAAAGCGCTTCGTAACCGATCCTCCAAAAATATCCAATGCATGTTATGCAAGTCTTTAACTGATTTGTGTGTTCAGCACGCTATCTCTAAAAATAGCTCGTACACATGAAAATGGCTAAGTCCCAAATATATCTCTCTCCTTCACGTGCAATTCTTTCCTGACCCTTATATGCCTTTGAATGTGCTCTTTTCTTCCACGTGAACCTTCTGTAAGTTTTTTGCTAAGTGTCATGTTTTTATTGACCAACACAGTGGTAAACAGAACCATCGTGGTTAGAAACAAAACCGCCATGACGTCAAACAAAACTACCACGATGTAAGACAAAACTAACATGGTGGTAGCGTAACTACCACAAAGGTAGTGTGACAGGTATGTAAGAGGTTTGAAAAGGAGTAGAAGGTAAAAGTTATCCTCAAATCAATATGGAGGGAGATAAAAGTGGGAAAAGTAAGAAAAATGGGCAAGGGTTGTCTTACGTGCGTGGTACGAGCATTTTGAAATAGATTTTTGTGTTTTTAAATATCCTCATAATCATCATCAGGTATTTTAAATATTATATCATACAAAATGGGGTGCATATAAATTTCCCCCTTGGGGAAACATAAATGGGATAGGATGTGAAGCTCGAGATGTAAGCATTCAACTGAAAAGGAAAAATAAGGAGAAAACCTACCTCTCTTACCTTTCTCACCTTGCAAAAAAGTGAAACCAACCAAGGATCCCTTCCACCTACAATGAATTGAAGGAAAATAAATTTCAACAAAAGAATAATAGTAAAGTAAAGGCTACATAATCACAGTAAAAAAGAGGACTTACCATTTGAGCAAGGTTGAAAACTAGTACCTTTATCATGCCTTCATGTTACCTTCAAAATTGAGAAAACACAATATATAATAAAAAATGTTAACATGAATCCCAAAATGTGTTTCAAGAAGAATTTGGTCTATAAAAAGCTCTAAAATGTGTAAAAACACTCAATAATTCTAAAATTAGTAACTTTTTCAAATTATGTTTTGAAAATGATTCATTTATATTAATTTTTTACCCATTTTGAAAATAATTTGTGCATGTGTGATTGGATATTATTAAGCTATGGTCAATTTTTGACGGTTCAAAAAATAGAGGAAGTCTATATGAAAATGATGATAATGCAATGGTAGAGATACTAGTGGCAACAAGCAAGGCAAGATGATAGGTTAGTTACATTCATTTTTTGGTTTGGGGGGTTAAAACCTAATTTTCCTTCTATCAATATTTTTGGGGTGTCATTTTGTATGAAATTGGTGTCAATATATGGGATAGGATTGGTAGATTAATAAAGTGTAAAAAAAGGATTTTAGGGTGTTTGGGTGGTTTTAAAGATATTTTTTATTTTTTGGTTCATCATCACAAAAATTTAGGTCTTTATAGATTGATGGTTACACATATGTCAGTGATGGTTTCCTACCTCCTTATTTAATATTGTATGCAATTGGTTTTAATAGGTAGGGTAAGATGGGTAGATTAGGAAAATGTAATGATGCGGCTTAGAATCTACCATATAAAACCCAAAAAAACTCAGGCGCATTGGCACATCACTCAGCCTAAGCTGAGCGCTCACCCGAAGCGAGAAAATATACCATGCCCCTCTTTTAGAGTTGCTTGTACAGGATGTTAGTGTGATGAAGATATGGCATATTCAGAACCATAAATAAGTATAAACATTCCACATAGCATATTCCAGATCTAGATCTTAGAGAATCGTGAATTAAATAATAACTATAATAAGATTAACCATACAAGAACTAGTTACAGTCATGTTTAGAATAATTATCCATCCAATATACTCCATTACAATAAACACCTCTATTCTCTATATAGTAGACGCGGGTAAGATGGATGCAATATAGGGTAGGGTAGGGTAGGGTAGGGTAGGGTAGGGTAGGGTAGGGTAGGGTAGGGTAGGGCGGGTCATTCAGATTAACAACCCAACCCCATCTATCGGAGCTATATAGAGAGTCCCCCATAGACGCCGATGGCCCCTATCTAGTTCTATAGTTCGGGGTGGGGGGACCTGATCATTGGGATCATCCCTGTCCGTATGGTGCCATAGTGATCTATAGGGCCATAGTGATCTATAGGCATCCGCCGATCAGTAGGGAAGGGAGTTGCAGATAGTGATAGGGGGCGAGAGAGAAGGCAGGTGGGAGCGGGCCCCTATCAAATCAACCGGGACGCGGGCACTCGATTGATATATTGATGCACTCGACTGCCCCCATAGTGATAGTGGTTGACTGCATCAATGAATCTCTATTCTATATCATACGTAATAGACTCATTCCAGCAACCGACCCCTATCTAGTACTATCACTATGGAGGCCCCATGGGTGATGGGTGACCGCCAGTTAGATAGATAGGGAAGATATATATATATATATATATATACGTGCCCTATCTAGAATTATGAATGAGAGGAGGGGGGGGCCAGATGGAATAGAACTATGGGCGATCGATCATAGTTTGATTCCTGCGATCTCCTCCCCCAGCCCCTCTATAGAACTATGGGCGGGTAGGCCGCCATAGTGTGATAGGGGTGGAGGGCCGCCCAATGGATCTATCACACTAGAGGGGCACATAGTGATCTGATCTGCCGGGAACATGATTCTTCAGTCGATAGTCGAGCAAACACCCCCATAGTGTGATAGGCCATAGAGAGATAGGGGTCGAGCATGAATAGGGCCCAACCCAACTAGGATATGGGGGGGATATGGGGCCTATCTCTCTTGGGAGCCCTCTATCAGTTGAGCTCTCATTCTATTCTCCAGTTGAGCCGCCCCACTTAAACTTTAGCAGCCCTCTACTGCTAGTTTCACTATATGGGATCACTCGAGTTGAGCTCCCTCTATCTTGTAGTTCGCTCTGATATGCACCGGACCGTGAGATACGCTCCCCTATCTAGTGAATCCCGGACCGGCTCCCGAAGGGGGGCCCCCTCTCCACCCCCTCTCTATAGATATGGGAGAGAGGGGCTGGGGATAGTTATATAGAGTGGGGGCCCCTATCTCCCCCATAGTTCTAGAGGGGGGGCATTCATTTCTGCCCGAGAGTTCCGATAGGGGGCTGCTCGGGCTGATGGCGGCTCCCAGATCTATATAGGGGGGGACGGGCCCCAGATATCAGAGAAACCTCCGCCAGAGAGAAAAAATATCTATATACCTATTGGCACTTGAGTGTGAAAAGAGAGATAGGGGGCTGAGTACCCCGATTGCCGAGGACCCTCCGCTATGCTGCTATCGCTATGCCGATTTCTCTTTTCTTTATGCTGAGCTGAGGACGGGGCGAGATATTCCATCTAGGGGGAGCCATCTATAGAGAT